>CM070822.1:13569024-13864024 GCA_036326025.1 Chrosomus eos | reverse complement strand
GTGCACAGTTATGATGCATCTGACGCAAAGAAATGGGTCATGTGACACATAAGGTGACTGCGATATCTCATTTTACAATGACAGCTGAGAAATTTTGTTTTGAAATTAAAAAAAAATTGTAAGAAAAAAGGAGCTTTATTCCCACAGTTGAGGTTTGATGGATGGAGCAGAGGTGGGCAATCTCTTAACACTAAATGGATCTCCAGTATCAATTTCCCCAGGGTGACACAGTTAACACATCAGCGTACGCAAGTCTTGATTGCATTTTGGGAGCAGGATTTGCCACAGGGGAAGTACGGGATGGGAACACGTTCTCTGCGGGACCCGAGCGAGGGCCATTATTGCAGTACTTGTCATTTCGAGAGCAACAAGTCAGCATGTTGTGCCTATGATGAGTTACTCTGGGACTGGCGCTAGGTGCAATAAAGAGGAAAGAGACACATGCAGCATGGTCGCCCCATGCACCAAGCACACATGCCACTGAGTTGAGCAGACAGGATGTATCCTCCTCTGACCTTTCTCTTAATCTCCCCCCTCCATCTTCATGTCTCTCCATCGTACCACCCCTCTCTCCTCTCCCGGCTGATCCACTGTGCTGCTGTGTTTGAAGTCGGACATCAGAAGCCTTGAAAGCTTTTCCCATCCTGTATTGTTGATTTATTCATTTTTTTGTTTTTCATTATGCATTCACTCCTGCATGTGTCACCGAAGTGTCCAAACGGCTTTGTGTAAAACACCCCCACATTCACAGTCATGCAGGGTACACTGTCACAAAAAATTAAGGAGCAACTAACTAACTTTTCCAGTAACAAGCTACTTTATCCGCTTGTAGAGTAGTGCAGCCAAACGGTGAACCAAATCGTTTTAAAATCAGAGCTGAAAGATTTTTAATATTCCGCTCAAATCTGGCTACTTTATTCTATTGAATTGGTTCTTCCTTTCAAATGTGGCACTGGAGTGTCTCATTCATTCTATTGAATCAGTTCATCCTAAGTGGTCATCTCTCTCATACTTTCTCAAATGTGATTCCTTGTCCTTGCACTATGTGTTTTTTTTTTGTAAACTGTTATGCAAATTTTAAGTTTATATTAAATTATATCATGGATTAGTTATTTTTTTAATTAGAACATACTGTTAACGTAGTTTGAGCATGTGGCGTAGCTAACTACTTCAAATTATGGTTAGCTTATAGGTTACACGTCCAAAGTAGCTTCCCCAACACTGACTTTAGATACAAATGAGTTGACAAAGTACAAAGGTCTTCTATATTGCCCTAGTAACAAGCTGTTGTACCCCTAACGGTTACCCTTTGCACATTTTATCTGACAGATGAGACTGAACAGATGTTCTTGCCATCTGGCTATGGTTTCTATTCATCCAAAGGAAGTTTGCAGGAGTCGTAATTCTAAACGCCAAGACTCATATCATCACCTAAACCAAGATAGATGATACTTTTTTTTTTTGTCCCTACACTACTGTCTCGAACGCTCCACGTCCTCCTTGCCCCAGCTGCTCTCAGTACTCGATGCCTAAAATCAATGGGTGTTTTTTGAGGTGTGAAGGTTTTAATTAATTAGATGGATCTGGTGAAGGGGACGGGCGGCTTCACCTGCTGGGCTGCGAGAGTCCTGCCGTGTGGGTCCGCTGCATTCCAAACACCTGTGTCTCTAAAGATAAAATTCGGTAGGAACACTTACAGTAAGTGTTTTTCCATTGTTTAAATGGAACACCTGGGACACTCGTCTCTTTCCATCAAAAAGTAAGTAAACATCCCCTCTCGCTCTCTAGACAGACGTACAAAACTACGGGTGTGCTATCAGCATTAGGCCAAAGTATCTGGCTACCGGTGCAAATTAAGAGTAGTCCTTGAAATATGGAGATGTGGCCTAGATTGCACACACACCATGAGTCTTATAACTTGAGTGTTCTTCCACTGCTCCTTGCCAGGCCCCGGAAGGATGATACAAATATGTTTTTTTCCAAATTAGCGGCGGCCATTTCCTTTTCTTTATAAATTATAGCTGCCTCCGTTTCCTGTTTTTTTGGTTTCTTGGATCTTAGGTTCATTTTTTTCTGAAGTTGAGAAGAGAGGAGGCCATAGAGTTTTTCTATCCCACCTTATCCTCAGGTTACTCACCATTCTCATTCATTATTTGTAGACTGTTTTATTATGAATGACCAGGTACAATGCACACGGCTGCTGAAGCGACAGTCAGACCTGCCTCGTAGAACTCTGACCCAAATAGAGATGCAAACAACCAGACTCCACATCACAAATGAAGATGACCATTACAGCTTGATTTAAGTGGGTGGACCTTGGTGAAACAGAGTGGACATTTACTCGTTGCCTGTCGTTATAAGTAAGACAATATTTGCTGATTATACACAGTGTAATGCGTAACTATACAATAACTGCACACTTTTAGGGATAGTTCACCGAAACATTTTACTTCTGTCATCATTGTCTCACCCTCATGTCCAAACCTATTTGACTGCCTGACACAAAAGAAGATATTTTGGAAAAATATGAATGTTTTTTTTTTTTTTGTCCATACAATGAAAGTCAATTGTGGTTTAAAGGGGTCATGAACTGCATTGTTTTATTATTTTAGCATGTTTTCTGAGGTGCAATTATATTGTAAGTACGATTTGTACATAAACATTTTCATTATTTAGAAATAAAAGGCTATTTTCAATTCGGATTTCACCCCTCTGATTTGAACGCTCTGTTTTAAGGGGCGTGTCTATGAGACTTCAGTGTAAACGCCCACTGCTGTGATTGGCTAATCATTGGCTAATGACTCTGCCGAAAACTTTTACTGTCTTTATAGCATTATATTTAGATCTACTCCCGTGGCATAATACGTTGTAGGCAGCGATGAGCATTGTTAGGCCAATGACAGACGTCTGTTGAGCGAATGAATGTAGTGATTTCATCATTGTAAATTGATTTCTGCACTCTCAAGAATGCTTTCATCATACCTAACAGTGTAAACACTATGTAGATAAGAGATTCATTTTGCAGTGTAGACAGTGTTATTGATCATAACAGGAGTTTTGGTGAGAGTCCAGAACTCAGGCACTGATAAACCCGCACTGTGTGATTGACAGCTCCATGTGATCGCTTTCTTTGATTGCTTTCTCTATATAATTTAATCACAATTTAAAATAACAAATTGTTTTATGCTAGAAAACAATGTGAAGTTGACAGTTTAGTCACTGGCTTGATTTACTGACGAATCAACGGAAATAAACGATTTTGAGACAAAGAATGTCTGACTGTATACAATCAACAAAAACATGGTGCTAGCAAAAATTAAGTTTACCAGGTAATACTGGAGAAAGAACTACGGTTCCCAGAATGCACTACGACACGAATAAATTATGCAGACTGTGGTTTTGTTGTTCATTTTGTTATTTACACTGCTAGTGAGGCAGTTGTTGCCCATTTAATGTTGTTTACTACAGGTTCATCTTTGTATGCGGTATAACTTAGTGCGTATTAGCTGCCTCAGGCAAATATGGCATTTCAGTTCATATATTACAGGCATCATCCACAGATATTCCTTTAAAATCAATGGGAATGCTTTTTAGGGTATTATGCACCTCCTTATTTCAAACTATATTCACAACCGATGATATGCATTTATGTGAATTTTATTTATTAGTATATTCTGGCAATTAAATTGGGTGGTCTGCCTTCAATCTGGGCGTCCCAGTGACACTCTGGCCCTTACGTGTCCTCAGCTTGTATCTTGTACACTGCGTCAGATCAGGTGTGACAGCACCATGTGGAGAAAGAACAGGTTTGTCTTTACAACAAACACAGGGAGAACACAGCCATCAAATGCTCCAGATGATTAGCAGCACTCGCCTTTCTTCCAAACATTCGTCAAGAATTCTGCCCTTATTTAGCTGTCTCTTCAAACTGTTTCTCCAGCGAAAGCTCTGGGGAGTGTAGTTTTTGTCGTCTTTCCACTAAGTTTGACAGGCTGGAGGTTCTTGTTTGACAGGAGGCTGTAAACGACCATTAGATTCCAGCTGGCCTGCATCACACAGCCAGACAATCAACAGACCGGGCTCAGACTCTGGCATCGGGAGCTAGTTTCGGCCTGCACCGTTTACACTCTCCGTCGCCATGACCAGGCAACATTACGACTTCTGGGGGTTAGTGATGGAAGAACGTGTCAGCTGGTTTGGTGAAGCACAATTTGTCTTCATCATGTACATAGACGCTGCTACTGGGTTGAATGACCTGTTAACATCTGCTTCCAAAATATACAGTTTACTGCTAAGGCTAATTCACATCACTCAAATCTTTCCAGTTTAAAGAATTTTTTTTTTAACATGACCTTTCACTTGCACGGCAACCAAAATAAGGTTGACTTATGGTGCTTTGCAACACCTTAATCTATTCCATTGATGCATCAGCGACTACTCAGACATGAACGGAAATACAGAAATAAAGTTCCAGATATTCACTTTCTAAAAAAGTCCCAAGTCCAAAAAGGCTGGTTTATTTGAAAGCTGTGGTGATAAATGGATATTAACGGAACATATCTCCAACCCGTAACTTTTCATTCTGATGTTAAACTTAAAATCTTTTCCCCTCTCTCACTGAAATGTATTTAACCTGGTTTAGGGTTTGGCAGTGACTTTCCAAACAGGGATGTGATATTTTTCCTTCACTGTACAGAACAAAGAGTGGCCTGTCTTAATGCTTTTACACCTTCTGTAGATCTCCCAGGGGGTTTAGGCTTTTGAAGCATCTGGATACAGCCAGCAACACTTCTGGAAGTATTCTTAGAAGAGTCAAGTTTTAGTTGACTTTTAGTTATTAATATACTATAATATATATATATATATATATATATATATATATATATATATATATATATATATATATATATATATATATATATATATATTATATATATATATTCAAATATATCAGAAATGTATCAAATTATCAAACATTCAATGGCAATGTAATATATATATTATTATTTTTTTTCTGCACTTTTTAAACAAGAGGTTAAACTAGTTAAATTAGTTATTTATTTTATATATTCATATATTATAATAATAGTTTTTGTGTCATTTTTATAGCTATAGGTTAGACATTAGATGTGTTCAAATTATATTATTATGCAGTTTTCTTTATATTTTATATCACAAAATTAATTATTTTTAAAAACTTCAATTTCTTTGAAAAACAATGGAGACCATTAGGATTATAACTTCATGAAATTATGACTCTCTTTTTGTGTTTATTTTTTAAGGGAGTGGAAACAATCTAGATTGTTTCAACAAGGAAAGATGCCATGTAATGGACAGTGATTTCTCACTCCACATGCTGGCCATGCAAAACAAAAGGGCATTTACAGCAGAACCAGTGGGGCAGCTTTACCAATCTCTGGCAGCCTCTGTCTGGTTTGGTGCCATCAGGTTTACCAGAATAAACCATCCTCACAATCCTTATTTTCCATGAAAAAATATGCTTTCCAACAATAACTGAACACTGCTTGATTATTAAACAAGAACCTCAATCTGAAGATGAAAACACTCTTCCATGTTCTACACTACTGCACTTGAACACACTATAGGCCTACAAACAAAATTGAGAGTTTAAAAGTATGTAAAGCGTATATTTAAAGGAATTTGTACAAGAAAAAGTAGAAATAGCTAACAAAAGGAGGGCTTTTGTAATGGAAAAAAATCTCATTAGGTTTATTTACACTCACAGAGTCCGGGTAGCTCCGCCCACCATGAATTGTCATTGGTCTACAATCATGCTGCACTTAGATACTAAAGTATGACAGTCTGATTGACAGTTTCTTTGTCTGATGTGAATGTTCTTCATCACAAGAAATCACAATGGCACTGCAGAGTGCTGATATGCTGAGGGCTGGCGTGATTATAGTGTGAATTCAGAGAGGGGATAATTCAAGCTCCAATTGACTGCACTCGCTTCTTTGTAGTAGAATCATTGATCCCTCCTCTGCCTCTGTCTGAGCTTCGACTGGTCCATGAGATCACAAGAGGAAAGAAGCTACAACAATACGCCTTTTGATTCACGTTACCAAAATTCAAATATGAATTTAAATTCTGAGGATGAACGAATCAGAGAAAATTATTCAAATGTATCTTTTCAAAGTACAGGCCATCGTTTTGCTGCACTAGTCACTTTGCTTGTTCCAGTGGTCAGAGGTAGGAAAATTTCAGCTCTTAAAATGGTTGTGGTCTAGTTTGAGCGCAGCACCATTTTTCATTTCACTTTCCACTTTCTCCCTGCTCTGTTTATGGGTTAACCACACGCTCACTCATTCATTCAGTTGAACAGATGCTGCTGTAGCCACCGTGTGTGGCATGGGTGTGTGTGGAGCATAAGGGTGCCGAGTCAAAAAATGCTGCAAATCCATTGATTTCAATGGGAAGGGTGCTTCAAAAAAATGTACCAGGACACAACACCAAATCAGAAACTTTTGATGTTTGAATTGATACACAGAATTGTGGACAATGAGATTTCAGAGTGGGTGGGGCTCACAACACTACAGAAATAGAAACTAAATGAGTAATGTTTTTGGATAAATCTAATTTGGATATCTTTATCTAATATTGTATCTTTTCTCTCACCAGCTTTTTTCATTTATCTCCGTCTTTGTCTCTTCCTCTCCAGATAATGCTCTTAGGTCAGGACCAATACCTGTTACAGATAAGGGGGCATGTGCATGTGTGTTTGTGTTACTGGACTTCAGGATGTGAAGGCCCACTGTATTACCCCATTTCCTTTTCCTCTCTCTCTTTCCCTCATGGCTCACATCAGGTATATAGTCCATGGGAAAAGGAAGAGAGTGAGACAAAAGGGCGCCTATTTCCCCTAAGAGTTGTTCCAATTCTCAACAATCCAGCATTACCAGCTCAGGTCAGTCGAGGGTTTGCTTTATTAATGGTGTGTGACACTGGAGTAAATGATGGTTGATTGGTCACTTGGTTTGTAGCCAGGCGCTCTAATAAATCAAGGTGAAAATGACACATAAATACATGTTTCAACCAATTTGGTACAGACACTGCTACCCTAGATGGCTTCCATTTGAACACGATACAGGCTTTAAGGCCTTAATATCAGTATGATAGTAATTGTTCTATAAATTGACTGTTTGGATGTTGATTTAGAGACAAGATGTGTAGTGTTACACACAGAATGTGTCTTTGTATTCCACTGAGCTGCTTTTACATTGTTTTTATATGTAAATTTGCACTAAATGCACCTTTGAACGTTGGATTCGCTTCTTTTGGAGCACAATTGAAAAGAAGTTACATTTTAACCAAAAATCTATGTTTTCCCATTATACTGTTTGTCTTACATTTTTTCTCAAAAAAATAAAAGAAACATGTTCTGTGTGAATGAGTCTTTATGGAGTGTTCTGAGTTCAAAAGTTAGGCTAAATCCACTTATACCATGCTGGGTGAATACTCGATTCTGATTGGCTGCAGGGTGTCCGTTAAAAAGTGATAGAGGACACCTAGTAAAGTAGTTCTGGTGAAACTGCCTGTTTACCGTTGAAATTAATAAATAAATGTGCTGCCTGTGTTTTTCAAAGATAACAAAATCTTGGTTGTGGAACCAATGGAAGTGAATGGGGACAATCAAAAAATATTACATATATAGCCACAAAACATAAACAATATGCATGTTAACATTATTTTACTGTTCAGTGTAAATATCCTCTATACAAATTGGTCCTATTCACTTCCATTGTAAGTGCCTTGCCATAACCCTGATGTTTGCTCTTTTTAAAGAATGAGAGATGAGAAATTATATTTTGAGCTACAAATTCTGTCGACTAAATTTAACTTCTATTGAACCCGGAATATTCCACCCTCACTGTGTGTAAGTGTCCATGGTGGTTCATTGACCTTCTTGAAGAGAAGGTCTTCTGCTTCCATTACACAACATACACAAACACACTCAAACATTGAGTGTAAATATCTTTACATGGAAATCGTTTGGTTTGGAACTGGAGGATGTTGGGGCGGGAGAGGCACTTCTGTATAGCCCTCAGAATGAGGGATGTCCTCTCACACACATGCACATATACACACTGGGCACTTGAGGTGAATTATTGTTCGCAAGTGGAAACTTGGCCCCCCGGCCCGGGTGCCAGTCCAGTGCTGACTAAGAGCACTGTCTGTGTTTTTGCCCCCCCTCCCTCTCTCTCTCACACACTCACACACACACAGAGAGAGAGAGGAGAGAGAGGAGAGAGAGAGAGAGAGAGGAGAGAGAGAGAGAGAGGAGAGAGGAGAGAGAGAGAGAGAGAGAGAGAGAGAGAGAGAGAGAGGAGAGAGAGAGAGGAGAGAGAGAGAGAGAGAGAGAGTACAGCTGCAGTCTTTCTCCACTGGGCCATTCACCTCTGAGCTCCTGCTGTAAATTCCACTGGAAACTGGAAACACAAACATGCCCCTGCCCAAAGCAGACTAACATCTTTCTTGCGGTCTAATTTTTTTATGTTATACTTTAACATATCCCATAACCCCGCCCTGGCTGCCGTTACACTCAATGAAGCATCATCAGACTGCATTTTGTATGTTTTGCGGGACGCACTTTGTGCAAACGCTATTTCTACTCTCTCATGGAAAATAACTGTCGCTCTGACAGTGAGGGGAGTTTATTGTTGACTTAATTAAGGAGTCTTACACCACACAAACCCCATATTCACCCCCATGTAGTATTTCTGAGAAGAGACAATTATTGTAATTACAGCTGTCTGATGACATGTTTGGTATAATGAATGTTTCTCATTAAGTTTATCTAACCCCAAACAACCTGCCCCAATAGAAACACATGCCTGTTTCACATACTGCAGCAATCGCAGCGTCTGATAGTGGTAACCCAATGTTTATAGGATTTAGAATGTTTGAAATGTAATAGCGCGTCTTGCCACTAAACATTGCTTTTAGTTACATATCTTCTGGTATTTTATTATACAGCGGCCCCAAAAAGTGTTTAGGCACTTAAAAATGCATGAATTTTATTTCATTATAGGTTATTAAACAGAGTGACGTTTAATATAAATAAAGGTAGCATAGGAAGGATTTTCAAGCAGAAATAACTTTGTCTAAGATTTTAATAACACAGTAAAACAGTAGATATACTCTTCAGTGCTAATTATGCTTCCGTAATGCTCAACGTGGTTGCATTTATTTGATTAAAAATACAGCAAAAACAGTAATATTGTGAAATATTATTAGAATTTAAATACATTTTTTATTTGAATATGTTTTCAAATGTAATCAACCAGCAACAAATTTTCAGCAACCATTACTCCTGTCTTCAGTGTCACATGATCCTCCAGAAATCATTGTAATATGCTTATTTGGTACTCAAGAAACTTGTTTATTATTATTATCAAAAGTTGAAAAAGTTATTCTTATATATAGTCTTTTTGTGTAAACCATGAAACAAAATTATTTGATCTTACAATAGAACAGCATTTATTTAAAACAGAAATTTTGTAACAATATAAATGTCTTTACTTTCACTTTTAAACAATTTAATGCATCCTTGCTGAATAAAAGTATTAAATTAAAAAGAAACCTTACTGAGCTTAAACAAAGTATTTGGACACTTTCTGGTGTCAAACATATCTGGAACATGTTCAAACTTGTGCTTATTCTAGGATGCATCTTTGTGAAATTGAGGGAAACTAAATCTCAACTCAAGACAGTTAAAGTATTTAAGTTAAAAGTAAAAATATGACATTTTATTAATTTTAAGTTTGGCTTAAGCATCCAAAAACCTGAGGCCATTGTATGTTATTACAATGCTAAATATAGTCTGACTTCTGTCTTTTCTCTCTGCTTTTTCTGTCTTTTTTGTGTCCCAACAGAATGAAGGAAGTTCTGTGCTGACATTGTGGAAAAAGCTGTAGTAAGGGCCAGAATGCTGGATAAAGAAGATTGATAACCAGAGGAAGTAATAATAGTGTGTGTGTCCTGACTGATAGGGTACTGGACCCTCTTGTGCAAGTCTGCTATAATGAGCCATTTCCAATGTCCTCTTCTTCCACATTGATTTGAGTCAGCTGACATTCCATGACACCTATTTTGTCATTTTTTGCAGTTGAGTTTCAGCAGTGACACCTATGTCGTATGACAACATCATTGCTTGCCCTGAGGAGTTTTTCCTCTCTGAAGTATTTTTTTACCCAAGAATGCTTTGTTTTTCATTCCGAACCGCTTGTTAAGCAAACATTCTTATCTTAGATCTTGATATAAAAGCAAAACCGCCACTAACTTCCCTCTTCTGACATCACTACTGTACGTGTGGCCTAATGTCCAGCAAGGTCATACATTAAAAGGTTTGTTGTAGTTTATATTCAGTCAATTCACAATACAGTCCATTGTGCATTTTTAATATGAAATGATATCCTGAAAACCTAAACTTTGACACTGTGGGTTGAATGGTCGCACATATGAATCTGTGTACGAGAATATGATTAAGAAGTAAAAAAAAGGTGGCTGCACTTGCGGATCTGTGCGCTGCTGGGACATCTGCTCAAGGCCCAGGCATCACTGTGCGCCGGCTCCAAATAAAAAAGCTCAGAAGTGGAAACTGGATCAAATAAAAATAGGATTCATGTCCTCTCTACTTCAGAGGTTTTGGAAGCCTGAAAGGAAACTTGTTTGTCAGCCTCTTGTGGCTTAGCAAGGGCTATATGTTACTTTTAGATGAAAATATGGTGCAAACCGAAGTGGTCTGGCCTAATAGATCGACTGGTTACTCCAAAGATTCCTACAGCAAACATATGCATCACATGCTCCACATTTACAAGCTGCTTGCACAAAAGCTGAGCAATCAATGCACTCACTGACTCCCCTCCCCACACTATCTGATTGAACATTAGCAAACCTTTGAGCCTTGCTTAACACAAGTTATAAGGTCTTGCAAAAGTTGAAGTTTTGCCATACATCAAAACCCAATGCTCTACAGGATTGAAGATGGTCTTGTGCAGCGATGTCCTTCTTGTTAATGATAAAACCCATTAGGTGAAAGGATCTTGTCAATGGCACCCAGCACAAACGCTGCTGCCTGTTTATCATCAACTGTGCCGGTTTTTCCCCCAGGTTGAGCAGAGGTGCTTGTGTGATTGTAAAACCAGGTCTTTGGGTTTCCAGAGAATTATTGCTACTGGATGGAAGCAAGTCTACAGTATGTCTATATAAATTAGGGTCAAAAAACATCATACCTCATCATAGAGGAATGATCTTCCGAATCAGCAGAGTTGAATACACAACCTGACAATTCTACATACTAAGGTAAGTTCTATATGATGTATGTATGTATGTATGTATGTATGTATGTATGTATGTATGTATGTATGTATGTATGTATGTATGTATGTACGTACGTACGTACGTATGTATGATGTATGATGTATGTATGATGTATGTATGATGTATGTATGTATGTATGTATGTATGTATGTATGTATGTATGTATACAATTAACATTTACTAATTTAAATGTATTATAAATATAATATAGATAGATAGACAAGGACAGGTGTGTTGTTCATCGTTTGCAAGTCACTTTGAATAAATGGCCACATGTATGAAATGTCAGTAGAGCGGTTACAAAAGAAAAAAAAAACATAATGAAGATGGTAATGTGGCTTCTTTTGAGGCCTTCATGGGGAAACCCACAACACATTTCTAGTTTTGGCATCATCTTTCAAGTAGACCATGATCAACACATGCCAACAATGGTTGTCATAACAGCTGAGGTCGTGAAGAAACAACCACAAGAAGTACATGGGGATTTTGTTAGGTGTGGGCAAAAAGTCTTCTGGTAACATTGTTCCTTTTAGGAATAACCTTTTCAACATAATGTCAGGGTTAGTTTAAGATCATTTTGAAAGAGCTGAGCTAATTTTGGTGTATTTTTTTATAGTCTGAATCCTTTTGCATGTAAGTGACAGAGCATTCACCTGTATAGTTGAAATAAAGGGAGACGCTGCTTTATAAAAATGAAATATCTAACAATGAGTACTATTTTATCACAATCTTAATAGATTAGATATGACTGTTAGCCTATAAGTCTTGCAGCATTCCAACTCAAGAACAGGAAATGCCAACTATATCATGATGAAGAGGAAGCTGTGCATGTAATGAGAAATAGCTCAGTAACATTTGTTTAATTTCCTGCTTGATATCTATTTAAAAGTTTTTTTGTTTTTTACCTAACCAAAGATTTCCATTCGCCTCTGGTACAGGTAGTCTCTGACATGAGAACTTGGTATATTTTATAACAAAATTTCACAAACAGAAATGCTCCGGGCTTGCACTGCAGTTTAAAAGGAAGATGCCAGACTGGCTGCTAAACTAAGTGCTTCAGTGGACATGAGTTTGATGAAAATGCAGAGAGAAAAAATGCTGGTCATGCAAGTTCACTCTATCAGAAAGAAAGAACACAGGATTGCACAATAATCTTTTTTTTTTTTTTTTTTTTTTTGCACAATCTGTCTGGTTGGTTATCTATTTCAATGAAGGAGACTCAACGTGATCATTCAAATTACCCTCATTCATATGTTAACCAACTGACAAATGCTTAATGCATATTCTTGGGAAAGAAGGTGAGCGAGGATCAAGGCTGCAGAATTCATCAATCCGGTTCAGATCAGCGAGAGTAATGAGTTTCTGCGCACTGCGAATCAAACAAGACCAGAATCGTGGAGAGAGAACGGGCGACGTCATGGAAAGAATGACGTCAGGTTTAATTAGCCTCCGGGGAAGACTCGTCCGTGACAGTGGGCGGGGCTAAACCACGCCAGCACGTGCTGATGCGTGCCGTTTATTAGGTTAAAATAAACAACAACTCGGAACAAGTAATTTTACATTTGAACCGGTCTCAGGAACATCTTTATAAATTATGTTAATGCGCGTGGTCGCTGAGCAGAGGGTGCGCCCAACGTGATCGACATCTTGTCTCAGCCAATGAGGATCATCCTGTATGTCAGTGCCCGTGCCGTGCATCACATGTCTCAGGCTACGCGAGGCTGTGGGAGGGATTTCTCTGCAGATTGGAAGAGCTAGATAGACGGCAGAGTGAGTCTGAGGGAGACCGAGAGAGTGAGGGGGATCTCTGAGGCACAGTTCGGAGAGCTTTGTGAGTGTAATTTTACCATTTCTCGCATGCATGCTTGTGGTTTTACTGCATTTGAAATGCACCATTTTTTTTGCTTCCTATTTGCTGATTGTCTACATCCACCGTGCTTTACGTTAGCCTGCGTTATTATCAGCTAGCCAAATTGGCTAGGCAACTCCTGCTAGTTGGTAGCAGGCAGAGAAAGGGGCAAGAAGGCAACCAGGCTGCTGTGCATTTTTAACCCACGCCTGCCTATTGTCACTGCAGGGGAGGTGGTGTTTGGAAATCAATGGGGTTTTATTATATCACACCATGTTGAGATGCTGGGCTGATGTGTAGTGCACGCTGGAAAGTTGCTTTTGACGTATGAAGCTTCTGAAATGTGTTCGACTGCGCGCGCCGCGTTTCTACAGATTCGATCATGCGATACAGCGTGTATTTTCGAAATACTCATCTTGAAATAGATAATTCAGAGCTTTATCATAATTTAAAATGTATTGATTGGAGATTGTACATTTTGTCTTATTTTTTACTCGTTATCCTAGACCGGGTGACCATGCTAGTTTAACCGCAGTCAGTCGTTTAAAAGCCCTAATATAAAAGACTCGCGTTTTTACCGTTACAAACCCATTGACTGTCATTCGGTCCCTGATATAAGAATGCTAACTCATTTGAAAAGTAAAATCTCTATGATTTCCTTGCATTTTAAGCGTCAATTTCTTATTTTACACGAGCGTTTTGTCGTTTAATGACAGTTCGCTCCAATGAAATGCTGTGTCAAACGAGCCAACTTGTTAAGCGACCGTCTCTGTCAGTCGGATGGTCGGTGGCTTGTGACTTTACCCAGCCGGGTATTTTATCCTTCAGTTTCGGGGAAAGATATGGTGTTGGTCTGGTTAAAATAGTGAACTCTTTTTGACTGGATGACTTGAGTTGAGACCACTAGCAGAAAAAAGCCAAATGCGAGGACGCTTCAGCTGTCAACTTGCCTTTTGAACCATTAACGTTAACGTTACCTGCTGGTCAGTTATCGCATTTCTCTATGTGTTTTACAACCATTTTCGTTTAACCAAGGTTAAAATGCTATTTGACTCAAAAATGACAAATGGGTTATCATTTACTAGCCACTATGTTATTCCCAAACCGTGTGACTTTCATGTTAAGAGATGATAGTCAGAATGACAGCCGCATGCCACCATTCGCTTTCATTGTATGGAAACATGTATGTGTCACTGGTTATCGGTTATTGAATTGTGAAGAAAGTAAGGTGTGTAACAAACATCATTAGAGTGAGTCAATTATTATTTTCCTTTATTTTTGGGTGAACTGTCCCTTTAAGCTTGGCGCATTCGTGTCAACAGTTGTAGTATACAGTCCTAATACCTCCTGTCATGTGTGACTGGGCATGGAGACTGGAACAAGCGCTGTGCGACACGTCAAATTTGCTTGGATCGTATTTGAAGGAGCAGATGTGCAAAACACAATGTACCCAATCTAATCGGCTGACTTATTGCGTCTACTGTCTGCCTAATGTGTTGAGATTGAATATGGCACCTAGAATTTCTAGTTAGATCCCGGTGTGCGTTTAAATACCGTGTCAGGTCTGTTGCTACTTGGCGTACATCATTCGCTGCCTTGTTGCTTTTTTTGCTTAAGCTTTTGCAGCCCATGATAATACCTCGCTGTATGACAGCAATGCTGAATTTGACCTTGAGTCTATGTATTCAGCTTTCTCTAACTCAAATCGTAAGGGTGTATTTGTTCACCTTTTTTTGGTCTTCTACACAAATGATTTATGTGTAGTGTGTACCCTGACCTTTGATGTGTGTAGATCACTACTTAGGAAATTTATATTTAAATGTGTTTGTGGTGAACATATTAAGTCATTGTCATAACAACAGTTCCTGATGCATAACAGAGACATATTCGAAGCAAATACTGAGGATTTTGGTGCCATTCAGTATTCTTCAGATCAAAGTTGTCCATATTGCAATAGCTAAGCATCAAACTGTCTTTGTTAAAAAGTGTTTTCTGATTTATTGCAGGATGGAAATATATGATTTGACTTAAGTAATGGTTTCATTTTTAATGATTTACCCTTAACATAAACTAACCTTTGACTGTCAAGTGAGCTTCAGAGGCCTTTGGACTGTTATGTGCATGAGCATGGCCCAGTTGTATCTATTGAGATTCAATATCCATTTTTGTCTTTACAATATGCAATGAAGTATTTTTGAAGAATCTTTATAGTAGATTTGTTACTTAAGCTCTGTGAGAAGCAGCTTGCATGCAAATGATGATTTGGATTAGGCTAATCTTAATGTCATGCATATATTATTATTTTCATATTATAATGTAATATATTCTATTGATGGTAAAAGTGTATTATGTTTTTAATATATGCACATGTTCTTAGAGCATTCTAGGTTGCAACTTGGTCACCAAGAAATCAAAATTAACAATTCATATTTTTACAGAACATTGCATTTTATTATTAAATGATTTGTCTGTGCTCATCAATAATTTTTCAGAACTTCATGTGCCCTTGTAATTTAATCAAAACAACTCCCTCCATCTTGCAATGACATCTCTTCTCTGATGATGTTTATCGGCGTGAGGGCGGGACAATCTGTCACTCACATGAGATCATGGCAAATGACAATGATCCAATCAATTGGATCCAGTCAAGTCCCGCCCTACATTTTTTTTTCTTGTTCAAGAAGCCTGATATATGCCACAATAGGCTTTATGCCGAGCGTCACGTGACAAAACCGGGAAGCGGGTCTCATTGCATCCGCTTGTCAGAGAAAGTGTAGAACTAACTACGATATCTATGGATTTTTAAGGTAATCAGCTAACCTACAGCTAAGTTCACTTTGTTATTGGTGTTTTATGCTATTTAAATATCTAAACGTCAGTGTGAAGAAGAAAAATTAAAAAACTTTTAAATATCAATCTGCACAGGCGAGCGACATTGGTTATGCTCATTTTTGCTTGCTCCTTTTAAGTTATCTTGAGTAAAACCGCAAAAATTTTCATGAAGCGATGCGATCTGTTTTCCGGCTTGGTCACGTGACGCTCGGCATAAAGCCTATAGGGAAGAAAAGACTATTTGAACTTCCATTAAATGCCGACTTAGTTAAGAAAGAAGTTTCGCTAATGGATGTTGGAATGATGCATTGCTCTGTAGAAGAGGTGTAATGGAGCGTAGTTGATCCATGATCCATATACGGACCAGGCCAGAAATCGGATGTGTATCAGTATATTGGATTGTGCATAAACTCTGCAGCAATCTGTGTCACTAATGCTAATCAAACAACAAAACAAAGATTAATCTAGATTTCATTTATACATTTGAAATGTAGTGCTATTAGCCTAGTCTTACATTTATGTTTACCTGCTTACTGTTGGACCTTATTTTATTTATAACTTTGTTATATTGTTTTTATTTATGCTTGTAATTACATTGTAAACCCTAATGCTCAGAATAATTAATTGGTTATAGGGCAAGCTTAAACAAATTAGTTCAAACAAATTAATTTTGTTGAATGATGAGTATTAAGAACTTTATTTTTCTTTTGAGTTAATGAAACTGACACATTATAAGTAACCTTAATGGTTTGGTTTCATTATTTTGAGTTTATTGAACTTTGTGTCTTTTGAAGAGAAACTTTACAGTATTAATGTAATACGGGGAGAGAAATTTTAGTGTTTAATGTTCTGTTGTGTTGGGATTTATAGGGCTTTCTGTTGTTACAGTTACCATTGTGAAGAGTAGAGCCTGTGATTAGGTCGAGGTTGGGCTGTGAAACTTCAAGACTACATATGCTGTATGTTGTTTAACTTGGTGTACAGGCCTGTAGTTGTAGTCTCTTTGTTAATTATATTAGCACTGGCGTGCTTTTGTTTGTAAGCATTTTACTGCATGAGACATAATGTTTATAATATGATGCAATGGAATGAGTCAGCCTCATCAATTTTAATTTATGTACTATGGACATGCTTGTATAGTAATCAATTTAAATTTCTACAAACTTACAATATTTATCTTTGGAGCTCTTATAACTTATGTGGGTTTACAATGTACTCAATATTTCAAGTGAAGGGAAATGATCACACAAGTACTACAAACTCAAAATCGAATAGTTCTACTTACTTAAAGTGGGGGTGTTCTAAATTTTGGACATCGGGCCTCATTTCCATGTTATTTATCAGTGGAGACAGTTTTCAAAAATTTTCATCCAAGTCGTTCCAGTTGCATATTTCGCCGGTGCTAGGCTAGTGCGAGTCAACGGTAACTGCTACTGTAGCCTGCCATTAAATACAGTTTTACCCACTCCACAGTTCACCAAAAGCAAACAAATTATAACACCAGACTATCGATGTAAATTTCTGTTGAGGAGAATAATGTTAGAAATCAAACTTAAGCCGACTCAAGTCGAGGTTACTGATTACCTTATTTTTTTAGGTTTTACAGTGTATTTGTATTTTACTACTTAGAGTTCACTTGCCTTTAGTAATGCCTGAGCTTTATTAGTTAGGCTAGTAGTTTGTGCTGTGGTATCGAAGTAAGTGTTCTTTAAATGGAAAGCAAAGTTACATTTGCCTCCCCAAATTTATTTATTTATTGTTACTAATCAAAAAAATGATCCTATCCTTGACTTAAACGTAATATGATCCAAACCATGAGTTTTGTGGTCTGTCGCACTACTACTCTGTAGTATATTGTTTTGTTTAATTTCAACACTGTAAATCCAAATTATTTGATTATAGCTATTGGTTGTACCTCCGACGAGATCAAACTAAACAGTGTGGTCAAACAAAATGGGCATGGCTTTGTACAACGCTTGTAGTAAAAGCTTTAACGTTATATTAATTAAGTAAATGTGAATGTGTTCCATGACTAGAATGGAAAAAGGGTAACTTGGCCCCTCTCTCTAGTATTGTTTATGTAAGAGGACACTGCCTTGGTGTCACATTAATCTGAGGTGACATTCAACCCCTCATAAGCTATTATAAACATCTAAAAATAGAGTGCTGTGCTATTAAGTACATTTGAATAATGTTGCTATTTAATTACTGTATAGCATCATGCTTTATGCCTTAATCAGATGTTGATGATAGAGATAAAATGGCCACCTTTGGGGCAAATGTGTTTTCTGTCCGCAGTATAAATGAAGTCTGTAAGACTGGGGTAAATGACCACCTTCAAGCAGATGAAGAATTGCTGTTCTGGCTTTTGCAACCAAATGTATAATTTTTTTCGATGCACTCTCATCTTGATGCTCAGTAAAAACAGTGAAATCCCGTTTCCCCCTCAAAGGAATGTGGAAGCAGTACTCTTTGACTGGTGTTTGCAGGTGCTGTCGTCTTTAAAAAGTGTGCATCTAAATATAAACAGATTGTGTTTGGACGAAATAGAACCTTTAGTCGTGTCGGTCAAGACCGCATCCATTCCCCAAGTGACATTGAAGTTAAGCAAATCTAAATTCTGAAGCCTCATCATGCCCATCACTTCTAATGGTTCGAGTCATCTCTGATTTACTGTGCAGTGTCAGACATGGAGGCAGGGGTCGGAGCAAATGGATGGCTTGTGTGCTGTGAATGGCACCCATAACAATCAACTTAAAGGTTTCTGTTCTTTAAAATCACTTCTTTAGATACATCCAGCTGGCCCTGGTGAGAAAACGAAAGCACTGTTTGCATTTTTTATAGTTTGCCCACTGTGCTCCTCTAACAAAGCAGAACGAATAATTAGGGCCCTTTGAAATCGGTTTTATTTCTTTACCAAATACAATATTGTTTTCCATTTTAATTTTTAATAATCAAAACGGATGTCTCATTTAAATTCATAAAACTTCATTCATTTAATAATTTATAACAATTTCTTTAACGACAATAGTGCCATATGGATTGTTTTATTCTCTTCAGGATTGAGCTTTATAATTTAATAAATATGTTCAGACTTTTAAAAATGGAAATCTAGTCCTACTTATGATTTATTCATCCAAATTGTGGCTAATTCTGTGACATTTCGCATTCCATTTTAATGAATGGATTCCATGTTTTCTGCATCACAGAAATCATTGCGCCCTGGAAATATGAAGCAATTTATTTTTCAGCATGAAGGATACTTTTTTTTTTTTTTTGGAGATGTCATTCAGGTTCTTCTTGAGGAGTTGTGTTTTGTGTGGTTGAGTGGGTGGCAGGCTACTTTGAGTCGGTTGGCAGGATCAGTGTCTAAGGTATAATAGAAGTGCCCAGTCGGTAGTGTGAAGTGGCCTTAAGTGCTCTGAACCATGTAGCATGAGTAAGGCGGGGTGTCTCTGCATTGTACCCTCCACATAGAAATGGCCTGACCCATTTCAGCAACAGCCAGCGAGGGGGATGGGCTGTCTGAGGCTGCTAAAAATACCCCATTACCGACAGCTCTACTGCAGAGGGATCCCTGGAATCGCTATCCTTGACTAGCGTGAAGTTGGCTTGTACAGTGTAGGGTCTCCAATTGCCAACCAAGAACGAGAGGGTTTTCCTTTTGGTTTTCTTAGGTTTGCAATTTGACATTTTGTCTTTAGGGAGCTCTTAGATCTCACGCGAACATGCCTATTTATTCACAGGTGCATAGATAAGTGTATAGTTTTTAGGGTGGATGGAATGGTGGCTAAATGCATGAAATTACTCAATGCCAGGCATAAATACCTGTTTCTTTGTGAGGACCATCAGAAATATCATATAAGTATATGATATGATGGTTTAATTATTAGTCTTAAGGTCCAAAAACTGTTCTCTATAGCTTTGTATGGCAAGGGTTAACTTTACTGTTGCTCAACCATACTCTGCTAGCTGTTGGTTTGAAGATCCAATCACAATGATTTTCCACTGTTGTGACATGTGACCTGCTCTTGCAACCTGAAACTGCTAAGCAAAGGTTTGGCACTTCCCTCATCGTGGCCATGCAGTCACTCATAGATGATAACTGGGAGAAAAAAGAGGTTGACTTTAGGACAGAGGTTATCTGCTTGAAACCTGCACGCATTGTTATTTACGGTACCTTTTCTTTCTGAATTGCCAGAATGAACTTTGTCATCTCATTCATTCGTGGTACAATTTCATTAACAGTCATTTCAGGAAGCTCTCACAGACACATTCTAGGACCAAATCTTTAAAAGTTTTCTTCAAAAGGGAAGAACACAGTTCTGTTGCAGTGCAAAGCTCTTGGGTGTTTCCCTTTTCACTTCCAGTTTTAATAACAGATAAAACCGAGCTTGTTGACTTGCGTACTTTAGACTTTATTTACTAATGCTCTTTATGTTTGTTTTACTGTGTTTATTTTTAGTTGTGCATGTGCAGGAACACTTTTTGTCGCAGCTTCATAAAAAGGTTTTAAAAGAGAGAGTAGTTTTAGCCCAAGATTGTTCTCTTAATTTGTGTCTGTAGTGTTCATGACATTGGCTGTGAGAGAAGTTGATAGCCCAGCTGGTAGCCTGTTACAGAGAAGCATGCTGTTCCACGCTCTGCATGTACTACTGCAAGTAAATCAGTCCTGGAGGGCTACTACACTTTTTACCTCTGCGCACAGAACAAAAGCACTCTCAACAACATCATCTTCTCATCCTCATAGTTTGAATTTTCTATCTGGTCCTTCTTAAATCTTTTCAGATCACCCTTAATGCTGCTGGATAATTTCCTTTATTATAATTCTAATAATGTAATTTAATGAAATCTTCCTGATAAAGGCAAGGATAGTAGAGGCTGGTAGGGTATGAATGGCCACATGACACGTGAGAGACAGGCTGTATGGTGCTCGGACAGATAATATATCTTGATTGTCTGCGTTTTATTTAACCCTATTATCTACTAAAATAGTCCCAAAGAAATTGTTCATTGAAAGTCCAGTGGGTTTTAACTGTGAAGTCTAATAGTGTGTTGTTTGGTTTGAGGGCATCTTATAGATATGGAGTGTTCTCGTTTGTTTGTGTACATGAAGATATTTGTCCAAGCAGTCTCATTGGGCTTATTTACACTTTGTCATTTCAAGTGCAGTTATTGCATTTATATTTTGTGCATTTGGCAATGTATACATTTGATCAGTTTGTGCATACCCTGGGAATTGAACCTATGACCTTGGCCATTGGTCTCAAACAAAATCTCTGTGTTGTGCATTGACTATATAATTTAAAGTCATTCTGGCAGTGAAATCTGTACATTGACTCTTTTCAGTTGTGCTCTATTCCATGAGTTTCCAAATTCAAAGCATTTTCATGTTGCTGGAAAAAGTATGCCAAGTATAATGTTGGGCTTTTTTTGTCTCTCACATAGTTAAGATGGCAGGTCAGTTCCCACGCTACCCACATAGTTGTGCCTGTAAAAGTGGGTAGCATGTTACCTTGAAACTCAGCCAATGAGTTCGTTCTTACTAAGTCCAGGCCCTATGGGGAGTTTTCTTAACATAAGGTGTTTTTTTTGTTGTTAACATTTTCTTTTGAAATCAACAAACAAATTTATTATCTAGTTGGGGATTTACACATTTAGTAATATTAATATTATTTTTACTCAAACAGTCTTTTCTTTTTTTTGCAGGTCCTTGGGCTGATTGTTTAAGGTTTCATTCACAATGAAAGCAACGCCACGGGCTGAGGAGAATGGCTTGTGAATTATCCCAGTCCTGCCACCTGCAGTCGGGCATCCTCCTCCTCCTCCTCTGAAGGACGTCAGCTGTTTATGGGAACTACTGGCATTGGTCTCCTGAGGATATAGCTCTCCTTTTGGGACGCCATTTTTCCACCCTTGCTGAGTCGCGGAGTAACCGGGAGACATGGCTAACAACTCATACAGCGGGGTGAAGAACTCTGTGGCAGAGCCCAATCACGATGGAGAGTTTGGGGTCTCGCTTAATGATCTGCGCTCTCTCATGGAACTGCGAGGGGCTGAAGGATTATACAAAATCCAGGAATCTTTTGCGGACGTTAATGGACTTTGCAGCAGACTGAAAACATCGCCTGTAGATGGTACATAATCATTATTTTGCACTCTCTTTGCTTTGGAAAAAAACAGGTCCAGGTATAGTGGAAGGAACACCCACTCTTTGGATGGTTTTAAACAGCACTGTTGCATTTCACTCTAAACATACAGATGTTAGCAGTTGTGAGCAGGTCTGTTACACTTGAATGGCATCTTGCTGCATTTTAGTGCATCTGCAGCCTATTGGGAGATTTGCTGCTTTTGTCCCATTGCTGCTGCTGCTTGCAACATGAGCCTGGGCTCAGCCAGCACATAGACAGTATGCTAATATCCACACAATGTCTGATTGAGATTAAGATCTTTCTTCCCTACTAAGCAGTGACTACTATACAGTTAGACTAGACAGAGAATATTCTGCATGTCGGTGTGTTTGACATTTCAAATAAAAGTCCTTAATGTCAAACACAAATGCATATACCATCCCATTCGATATAGCTTGTGAGAAGGTGGCTGCAGCAGAAATTTAACAGCTTTTGTAAAGACTATTTTTAGACCCTTCCTGCTCTGTCTATCTTTATTTTGCTCATACTTTGTTTATCCATTTCGTTATTTATCTCTAGGGCTACAACTATGTTAATCTCTTTTTATAGGAAAGCTAAATCACAAACACGCTCTGAGGAGTATTTTAATTTTAACAGAAAAACACCTACTGTTAGGATGCACTCAATTAACTTTTAAGGATGAGACATTTACCAATAAGATTATTATAGCAATATAACAGCATGCAAGTAATAACACAAGCAATCTGTCGAAGCTCCTGACACCCCACATGCAGCCATATGCTCATGACTTTCTTTGAAGCTTTTAATACATATTTCTCCCATAATTTAGGCAACTTTGGTCGTAAACTTGTTCCTCCCAGCAAAATGACATCATTGAAAGACGTTTCTGTGCCACATCACTGACATCCGACTTAATCGACAATAAAATTCATTACTGATTATCAATTTTAATTTAAAAAATTGTTTTTGCCTGTTGCAGCCCTATTTGTCTCTTTTTTTTTTTTAGCTCTCTCGCTGTCTCCGCTTACAGTTGCATATTTTCTTTTACTTTCTTTCATTGGAAGAGATGTGTGAGCAGGTATATCGTCTTTAGGGTAACATAGAAAAGTGCAGAGTCAGTGTGCAGACCACAGCTGTAGCTCCATTGGTTTATTACCTCTCTGTAGACATTAGGTTTAATCGCTGACCTGACCTTGATTGAACTCTTGGGGGAAGGGATTTTCAGTTTGATCCCAGATTAAAACGGCACCATGTCTATAGCAGTTTTCTGCAGGCTCTTTGAGACACAGTTTTCTTGTGCGTGAACACGCTGGGGTCGCAGATCAATACCAATGTCAATTGGGGGCTTTTGGGCAGTGTTTCCATGAGAATACTTCACTTATCTATTTAGCATGCAGGCTTGATCAGCAGTAATGCGTTTTTGTTATTTAAAGTCAAAATATAGCACATGTTCCTGATGGAGAGCTACAAAGGGACACTATTGGTGCCTTGACCTTTAATTAGTTTTGCTCCTGCATTGAAGAAAATGTTAAAAATAGGGTATTATGTGTGCTTGCTCAGATGTTCTGGTTGGTGGCTATCCCAAGTTTCTTTGATATTCTGATAGATATGGCTCAGGTCCGTATTTGGCCCATTTTATAGTCCAGTAAACAAAATATTTCAGTATGAACAACAATAATAATAGTTATGCTTGCATTAGTATTAATGTTGCTGTTAGGTCTTAAAACCCAATAATATGCATTAAAACGTATCTGACACTTGGTATAATGAATAATATGTTTAGCAGAGTAGCAAACTAGATGTACCGGCCGATAGCGAAAACTTATAATTCCTTTTATATTTGAAAGCTGATAAATCTAAATCAAGTTTTTATGTAATTTTTGAGAGCCTGATTACAAAAACAAAAGTCTCACCATTAAAATCCATGTCCCAAGCACACAATAATAATGTTCTCCTTATAATTTTATGTAGCCTGCACATGTTGCACTTCACTAAGTGATTCCAATCATATCTCAAGCAATTCAAAACCATGAGCAGTGAGCATCTGAAGTGTCTCAGCTGAAGGAAATAATTCATTAACTATCAGCTTTAATATAGCAGGGAAAAAATTTGAGCAGGCTGATAACGATAACATTAAAAATGAGCATCTATCGTCCGATACCGATATGGTGGCTAATACATCATGCATCCCTACAGCAAAATCCTTCAGTCTTAATAATGAAGCAATTCTACCTTCTGATATGCGTGGCATGCTTGGATGCTTGTATGTAGTGTCACCTGCTGCATCCTAACCTCACAAGGTCTGACTTTTATTAGCAGGCGATGAAATACTGAGTGATTGAAACAAAGGCTTACTGTGCTGTCTGCACTCCAGAGCTATACTTTTTGTCATGGTGTCAGTGGAAACTATAGCGTCAGTGGAAATGTTTATTTCGACTTCATGGCTCAAATAATGGGGTCACACTGATACCATAGATATGACTCCTAAAAATGCGTGTTTTGTTTCTTGAATAGACTGTCTGAAATTTGGCCCATGCTGTGCCCGAGCTTTGTATACCGTGTGAATTATGTATTAGTCATAGAAGAATAGTATGAGAATTTCCCCCTCGGTATTCTATTCAGTGCCCAGACTTCTAGAGGGCCCTGTCGCTTAGCCAGTCTCTCTACACGGCACAAGGCTAACTGAGATTGGAGCCCCACAGTGATCCGCCGGTTTAGCTCTGCCCGGTTCCCTCCGCTTCACAATAGCACGCTGGCAGACAGCCCTGCTGTTATGACACGTTTTACAGCTTAATCAGATCACTCAGTTTTGCCATAGGAAATTAAGCAGTCATTCAAGATTACAAGAGCTTTGACAATTGAAAAGGGATTTCTAATTAGTAAGTAGGCCATTTCTCAATTTCGTAGCAAAGCCACCACTAATCTTTCTACTTTTTTGATTTAACTAGTTACTTTTTAAAGCTCTTTTGGCATCACTTTAAATTGTGATGTTCTTTTCATCTTATTCATGTGGATATGTATTTATGCTAGCCCATTTGACTACTATTGAAAGGTTCCTCAAATCTAATATATTACACAATTCGCATGTGTAGAGACGAGGGACTTTCACTGCCATTTAAAGGCAAGGGCCAGAGATTTGTCTTAACAGATTTTTATTTGAAAGGGCGAATAGTATGAACCGGTTTCATGGGCCCTGAGGAAAATCTAACTGGGGCAGTAAGAGTTAAAAATGAGTGTTAAATTTCGGTATTCCCTAGTAGGGGTGCACGATATATCGAATCAATATCGTTATCGCGATATCACGTTGCTCGATATCAATATCGAAAGTCTCGCGATATTTATGCAATATTTTGATGCGTCCGGTCCGACATGCACCGTTGCATTTCCCCCGACTCATTTCCTGATTCTCCTTCTCCATAAACATGAAATCAAGGAGAGGGTTAACTTTTCATGCTACAGATTTCCCATAGTGGTCAGAAAGAACAGGGGAGACACTTCGTTTTTCTTAATATGACTGTAGAGTCGCTACTCGCTCCAAAGCTAATCGCCGTCACTCTCTCACTTCTCCCTTGCTCTACTACCACACAGTCGACGCACACCAGCGCACAAACATCAGGCCACCTGGCAACTTCATGTGTTTTCTCTGATCGGATAGCTATCTGATATATTCCTTTTACACCTGGTCACATAAATGTGTTTTTGCAAAACAGATATAAATCCGATCTGCAATTCCTGCGATATGGAGTGCACGTCACAGAAAGCAACAGTTGAGCTGCATTTTACGATCATCAGCTAAAATGTCAAAATCAAATAACGCAATAAGAGAGAACGGCAACAGCCCCGTTAAGCTAATTTCGTTTATTTACTTTTAATAAAGTGTAAAGCGTCTGCGACTTACTTTCACTTTGATTTGCGATAGTTTGCGCGCGTTGGCTTGATGAAGAGATGCAGCTGCTCATCTGCGGTGATGCGTGTTGCAGTTGCGCGCGCCGTCATATTTGGCCATAACATGACATGTAGCCTGTAACACGTTCTCACACGTTTATTTTTTAGCGTTTTTGGGAGTAGTAAATTTTACAAATGTGGTTTCAACAACGAGATGCATTTATTGTCCAGTTTCGTCTGAATGCGGCCCAGACCTTCTCCTGAAGTGGTTTCAGCGATCGGATTCAAATCCGTCTCGAATGCGTTTCGGAGGGCAAACCTGTTTTTTTTTTACGATCGGATAGCTATCCCATCACAGAAAACGCATGAAGTGGCTAGGTGTGTTCTGTAGACTTGCTCTTTATTTATTGTTTTTTACACTGTAGTGTACATACAACCAGTGTTCTGTTCTGTGGACATGGTTATTATTTATTTATTTATTCATGTTGTACCAGTCCAATATGACTGTCAGTTGAAATAAACATTATGTTGTAAGAAAACTTGTTTTATTTATTAATCTTTTTTGCTGCGCTTTCCCATAACTTTTTTAGTTTTATATACGTTTAAAAATATCGAAATTAATATCGATATCGCAATATTCATTATCGATATCGCAATATCACTTTTTTGTCAATATCGTGCACCCCTATTCCCTAGGGATGCACCGATATAAAAAATTTGGTCGATACCGAGAATTCTTTAAATTGAAAGCCGATAACCATATATTTGAGACCCTGAATACAAAAACAAAAGTCTCACCACCATTAAAACCTATGTCCCAAGCACACAATTATAATATTCTCATTATAATTTTTTGTAGCCTATATGAAAGACGTGCGCTGCACATGTTGCACTTAACTGTATTTTCCATTTTCCAGATTCCAATCATATTTCAAGCAATTCAAAACCATCATGGTGAGCATCTGAAATGAACATATATCGGCCGATACCGATATATCTTGCATCCCTAGTATTCACAATTCTTTTTAAAAGACTTAACACATATTTCTGAAGGATATCTCAGAAAAGACTTGCCTGCTTAAATCAAGTGGGAGGTGATGTTTGTAAGGTTTACGACCAGCCGCAAGCTTCATCCAGTACTCTTGATACTATATGTATGACCCGGGCTCTGGCACTCTCTTAAGTGTGTTAAAGTTGAAGTATTGGTTTTCTAGCACTTTCTTTCTCATTTTACAAGCAAGACACACATAGATTGATATTCCACGAAAGGTGTATACTTCAAAACATTGCTCTGTTTGAGCATCCTAACCAGACCGACACAGCAATATTGGCTCAAACAATAGCTGAAGTTGGAGACGAAATTGTCTAGATGCACAGAAAAGACACACTGCGTTTTGGGTGCAGCTACTGCTCCAGTCAGAAATATCCTTCTGTCTTAAGCACTGTCTTATAGATGTTTATGAATGAGCTTTTAGTAAAAAAAACAAAAATCTAACCAGCATGGAGCTCAGTAGATTGTTGTTTGTGAGGTATTCAAACAAAGCCATTGCTTTTAATTTGCTTTGTTGATGTCTGAATGGGTTGATTAGCATAGTTATTCATAACTTAATGTTTTCTATTGTATTGTCTTGTCTAGCTTGTTAAATATGTTTCTTTCCTGGATTTTCACATTAGAGATTAGTAAAAACATTTTCTTGTCTATAGAGGCTCCTGTTTTTGTGGCTTTCAAGGTCTCCGGTGAAAAGAGAAACTGACGTCAAATGATTTGGTCTCCTTTGGGGAAATTGCAAAAACCTTGGAGTCTTCGCAGCTACTAATGCAAACGCTAGTTTTAGGTATACAAAACGTAAAAAGGTATTAGCACTTCCAGCAATCATAGCGCTAATTCTGCACTCAGTAGCATGCAAATGAATAATTAGCTGTCTAAATGGCCATGTTTTGATGGTCTTATTTTTTTTTCTCTTCATGTTTAATCTTCGCTTCAGTGATGCTTTAAACTAGCTGTCTGCTTGATCTTGAGTGAGAGTGGAATTGAGATGTGTACTGCAGCATAAATGCATTTTTGACAGGGGCGTAAGACCTGACTCATCTGCTCCTTAGCCCACTCTCTCCAAGCAGGGAGAGAGAGAATGTAATCCTCAGCCTCAATTTCCACACTTCACAAACCTGGATTTAATGCACTGGCGTTGAAGTTTTTTAGCAGTTAGCAGCTGCTGTGCTTTCATCAAGAAGTATTGGTTACCAGTACAAACAAAACATTTTTAGTTTGCTTCATTTTTGGTTTCTATTCCTTATTTCAGAATCTATGTATGTACATGTCATCGCTGAAGTGATAAAGTTTATTACAGTCACAAAAATGATAATGTTCAGATTGTTCTGATAAATAATAGTTTTTACTAGAATAGAAACTGCTAGATTTTTAAGCAGCAGTGAAGAATCTAGCTATAGTATAAATTGGTGTAGGATTTAGTTTGAAATAATTTTCATTACAAAGAAATGGCAGGTAACAAATTGAATTAAACATGAAATAGAAAGACTTAAATAGTATTTTCTTATAAAACAGTCCAATAAACTGCTGGTAGATCAAGGCGCTAGCAATGAGAAATTAATTACATTTATGCATTTAATCCATATCGACTTGCATTGCATTCAAGGTATACATTTATGCCTTCTCTGGGAATCAAGCCAATGACCTCTAGTGTTTGAGCTCCAGGAATTCCCATGTATACCTCAAATGCTGTGTAAGTTGCTTTGAATAAAATCGGTCAAATTAATTAATGAATGCGTATTTCGTTAAGCATTAAGTTGTCCAAACAAAAAGCTATTTGGTTGTGTACGGTCAAAAGTTGAGCGTTATCCAGTTGCAGAAATGTTGCTTTTGTGTTAATATGCAGTGAAACCTTCAGCTCAATGGGTGACAGCAAGAGCCAAGCGGCTCAATGGCTTTGCTGAGTAATGTGGAGGATGTTGTCATGACAATAGGCTCTGCTGACCAGGCTTCTCTCTGGTCTGGCAGGCAAACCATCCTGTTCAGTCACACATTCATTCTGACGCCCAGACACTAGATGCATAAACACACAATCTATTCGTCCTCATGGCTCATTCACATGTAGACATCCTTTCTTTGTTCCTTTACATGTGTTGAGTGTGAGTGAACTGAACGCACACACCATGACTTCTTTGAATACCTGCTTTGAATGTAGAGAGTTATTCAAATAGGCAAACCAGAGGACTGCTGTTACACCAGTGCATTTGAATGATTCCTGAGAATGACAGAGTACAATGAAGCCAACATTTGTTTTTGGCCTGTCAGTTTTTGGCATTGATCCTGGATTAGCTAAGTTTTCACACCCAGGAAATTCTCAGGATCTTGTGTCAAAATCCCACTCGCTCTACTGCTGTTTGGCCAGTATTAATGGATTAGCTGTGCAAATAGCTCATAATCGATGAAATACAAAAGAATGTAAGCCTTTTTGTAAATGTATTCTCTTTTTTTAACAACGATTTTAGCCTGGACATGGAAAAACATGGCTACAATTGTTGCCTGTTCTGTCGGACATCTGTAGAAACAGTGTTCAAGAGAGAGTGTAGACAGTCAAAAGATATTATAGAGAATAATAAAATATAGATAGTTCTGCCATTCAAAAGATTTGGGTCAGCAAGATTTGAAGTAAATGGATTTTTTATTCAGAAAGGATACATAAAATTTATTAGAATGTTGCAAAAGATTTCTATTTCAAATACATGCTGTTCTCTTGAACTTTCTATTCATCAGCAAATCCTGAAAATATTTTTAACTGTTTCCAAAAAAAAACTGTTTTTAACATTGATAACAAGGAATGTTTCTTGAGAAAAGTTTCCACATCAACATATTAGAATGATTTCTATAGGATTATGTGACTCTGAAAACTGTAATAAATAGTAATAAATCAATTTAAAATGTATTATTCTGAAAGACTTTATCTCTAAGCTTCTGTCTCTGACCCACAGGTCTTTTCTTCCTCACTAATCCTGACTCTCATAGAAACTCATTAAGTATCGTATGCTGCTATATAAGAAGGGCTGTGTTCTGATTACTTGAGTTATTAATTTTGTGTTTCTTTTTCTTCCAGGATTAAGTGGGCAGCCCTTAGATATTGACAAAAGAAAAGCAGCATTTGGACAGAACTTTATACCTCCGAAAAAGCCAAAAACCTTTCTTCAGTTAGTATGGGAAGCATTACAAGACGTAACATTGATTATTTTGGAAGTGGCAGCAATAGTTTCTTTAGGCCTTTCTTTTTATAAACCTCCGGATTCAGACAGTAAAAGTAAGTAACCCATTTCTTTCTTTCTGCTTTTATTTATAGCTTTTCTCAATTTCAGGCTATTCTGAACTGAGTTTTATTGTGTGTGTGTGTGTGTGTAGATTGCGGGGAAGCAGCGGGTGGAGTAGAGGATGAAGGAGAATCTGAGGCTGGATGGATAGAAGGAGCAGCGATCCTCCTGTCTGTTGTTTGCGTGGTGCTCGTAACAGCATTTAATGACTGGAGCAAGGAGAAACAGTTTCGTGGCTTACAGAGCCGCATAGAACAAGAGCAAAAGTTTACGGTGGTTCGGGGAGGGCAAGTCATTCCTATCCCTGTGGCCGAGATTGTCGTCGGGGATGTTGCACAAATTAAATATGGTAAGCTGACATTAATTTGCTGACATTTCTCATTGAGGGATGTCTAACATGTCACTAGTGTTGAGTGATTATTACCTTTTCCTGTATAGTCACCTTGAAATAAGTTCAAAAACTGCTGACAGAAATGGACATTATTGTGATGGGATACCTTCTTTGTCAGGTGACCTCCTGCCTGCTGATGGCGTTCTCATCCAGGGCAACGACCTCAAAATAGATGAGAGCTCTTTAACCGGAGAGTCTGACCATGTGAAGAAATCGATGGAGAAAGATCCTATGCTGCTGTCAGGTGGGACATGAAGATACAATCCACAGCGACAGCAACCGATCATTAGTGTTGTAAAAAGTTTTTTCAAAAACTTTTGTGCATTTTCTGTTGAGTCCTGTCTCGCCTCTACCCCAAATTTCAGTCAAACCAAATAAATGTCCAGCTTTTGAGTTCAGATGTTTGCTACGTAGGACCTGCTCCCTCTCAGCAAGGCTATTGCACATCTTCAGCTAATCCCATTTTATGAAAGCAAGTTGATCCTCTGATAGAATGACATTGCTGTGTGCCTTCCCAGAGGAGATGAAGGGGGATTTGCGAGCCTGAGTGGGCACTCCTCCAGCGGAGCTTGCGTTAGCATGCTGAGTCTAGCTTAGCAGAAACCTCTCCCTGACTTTTTTTTCATAGTCCCCCTCCTCAAGCCTCAATAATAGTAGAGGAAGCCTGAGATGGGAGGCATAAAAATGGCCAGTCATTTCCAATAAGCCCAATAAGTAAACGAAATATATGACCTTTTATTCACCTCAACTTCCTCTGTGCAGGTACTCATGTCATGGAGGGTTCTGGAAAAATGGTTGTCACTGCTGTCGGAGTCAATTCCCAAACTGGAATCATCTTCACGTTATTGGGGCGGGAGAAGACGATGAGGATGAGGAGGAGGAGAAGAAGAAAAAAGAAAAAGAGAAAAAGAAAGAGAAGAAAAGTAAGCAGTCTCTATTATTTGGTGCCTTTTTAGTCTGCCTCGGAAACTAAAATAGACCAACCCGTGGCCTTTTCATTCTGTGGCTGCAGAGAAATTAATTGAATAGGCGTGTGTTCCTGTATTCATGAAAGTGTGCTTTTGTCTATCTCGGAAAAGAGTTTTTTTTTTTTTTTTTTTAATTTATCAGTATTTTTCCGTCTGGTATAAAATGTCTGAAGCAGTGACTCCTGGAAAAATGTAACGAGTTCTCGTGCACTCCATTAACTAACTGCCATTTAATGCATTTCTGGCAGCCGTGTTGGGGCTCCAAATGAGTGCCTGCAGATACATGAATATTTCAGTACTTTCAGAGGTTGGACCCCAAGCTGCTGTTCTGTGACTGCGCACCTCTTTACAATTTTGTGCATTTGGGGTCTAGCCACTGCAGTGGATTTGCAAACCTCATGAGGTTGTGGCACACATCTGTTCTTAAATATTCGAGAGCCTTTTCTCATTCTGTTAAATCAAAGAGAAGATTTGCATAATTGGAAATATGTTCAAATGTGCGCTCTGCAGAACCGTCGCTTACATAATGGTGAATAATGAATAAATTAGTAAGTGTTTGTTATGTGGCTTCTCTGTCTCTGTCAATACAGATAAAAAGCAGGAGGCCTCTGTGGAGAACAGAAAGAAAGGTGAGTTACCCTATTGACTTAATGACATAATGAACACCATATTGGCTTAGCAGGCCACCCTCTTACTAACTACAGCCTGCATTAAAACCATCGCCTTAACCCATTAGTGCTATTGGATCTTCATTAAAGCTTATCCACACTAGTGAGGTGCAGAGGAGATTAAGAGACTTCTTTTTAAAAACATTGGAAACATTTTACTGACTTTTGAATTGAGCTCTTAGTCCAGATGTGTGCACCTGTCTCGCTCGAAACCTTTTATTATCTAAAATCACCTTCCCAAGCAGGGCAGTGTCCACATTCAGGCCACCCTGTGTTCAGAATCAAACTCTACTCTAAAAGTAGACCATGCTTGTGTTTATTAAAGCCCCGGCTACAGATCGCCCTGCCAGAAATGAGTTTTAATCCACCAGACTAGCGTTACAGCTCTGTTAGTAGGGCGCAGCAGCACAGCACGGTAGAATAGCAGTTCCTCATCGCCCCTTACCCCCTCTAATTCCGATGCAGTCACATTACCTCACATCACACACCCGTTAAATCCTGCACACAAGCGTACTACGTCATGCTTCAGCGGCTTTAGACGTACATATCCTGCTGTGTGCTTGTCTGTATGATTGCACGCATGCGGAGTTCTTTGTTTGTGTGATGTCACTTCACTGGCAGGCTTTACTTTTAGCACGCAGAGCGATGGCCTTGAGATCAGGCTAAAGCTGGTCGCACACCGAACGCGCAGCTCAGCGCCACGCCACGCCACGTCTAGGACAACTCTCACTTGAAAATCTAATAACATCAGCAATTTTCTGATTTCTTTAAATAAATATAAAACTAAATGTATATTCCAGCACAGGGCTAAGTCCGTATATACATTACTACTATTTGAGACACATAAATGTAAATTTAATATATAACTATGTAAATGGCGCCGTGTGGCGCTGCAGGATTTTGAACACGGTCCAGAGCCGTTGCTGGGCGCCGCGGACAGACGCCGCCGGTGTGTGTACTCTCATAGAGAATAATGTGTTCGAATTTAAAAGACCTGGCGCTGCGTGGCGCGGCGCCGAGCTGTGCGTCCGGTGTGCGACCCCCTTAAGTGTGTGCATGTCTTCTTTTATAGCCGATAGTGATAAGTGATGGGCCGGACATCTAAATGTGGCGATGAGGTTTTATGTCACCTAGGTTTGCATGTGGCTCTTAAATGGGAGGATGATCTCGAGTTCTGTTTTTTTTTCGGACTGTGAAAAAATAATCATTAATTTATAATCACTGTTATAATTAATCTTCTCAATTACATTTGTCACGTGGGGGAACCACACTTTAATTAGAAAAGGCTTCCTGTGGTCTGAGCAGTGTGCCCACTGCATATTCACGGTTTTCTCTCTTTCTCTTCGTAGCTAAAGCCCAGGATGGTGCCGCAATGGAGATGCAGCCTCTAAACAGTGATGAAGCGGCTGAGGGTGAGGAGAAGAGAAAATCCAACATGTCAAAGAAAGAGAAATCGGTCTTGCAAGGAAAGCTGACCAAATTAGCGGTCCAAATCGGAAAAGCAGGTAAGCATGGTCACTTCGAGGGCATCTATAGCTGCTAGTGTCCTCCTAAAAGTTGAGAAAAAGACACTTTAGAAACAACACTGGGAAAACTTTCCAAATATATTGATGACTCGTCCAGCATTACATAGATTTTTGTCCATCAAATGCTATGAACAAATCCCACTCCCTAATACCTTCTTCAACTGACTAGCAGTAGTTTCATGGCCATGACATAACTAAAGCCTGTTGGCTATTTAAAAATTGATGGTCTCAACAAACCTCAACAGGAAATATGTCAACAGAACCGAAAACTGCATTTGTCAGGTGTGAGGTTTCGAAGCCCAACCGTCAATTTCTCAGTGGTAATGGTTTTTTCGGTGTACGCATTGGGCTTTAGAGGTGTTAATGTATGTGTCTCTGTGCAGGTCTGGTGATGTCAGCCATCACAGTAATCATCTTGGTGGTGTTGTTCGTGGTGGACACTTTCTGGGTCCAGGGACTTCCTTGGGAAAAAGAATGCACGCCAATCTACATTCAGTTCTTTGTGAAGTTCTTTATCATCGGTGTGACTGTGCTGGTGGTGGCTGTCCCAGAGGGTCTTCCACTGGCTGTAACCATCTCGCTGGCTTATTCTGTCAAAGTATGACCCTGCATCTTTTGTTCAAATATTCATCTTAGAGGTGTGACGTTAGCCATTTGTTCTGACAATGTGCAGCATATGCTGATCTAATAATCATGATTTGCCATCTCTTTTCACATATCGCTTCACATTTATTATTACCCGCCCTTGTAGCTGTTACAGTAATATTACTTCGCTGGATTTCTGCCATTTAGTTGGGGATTAGTGGACTTTCCTGTTTAATCTTTCGCTCAATCTGTTTATTGTTTATCTGTCAGTTTATCACCTCCCTGCTACCAACCCAATTTTTCATTGTTTTACTTTGCTGCTGTATTTCAGAAAATGATGAAAGACAATAATTTGGTGAGGCATCTTGATGCTTGTGAAACCATGGGCAATGCTACAGCCATCTGTTCGGATAAGACAGGGACACTGACTATGAACCGGATGAAAGTTGTTCAGGTCAATATCGCTGACAAGCACTACAAGAAAGTCCCTGAGCCTGATCTCATTCCTGCCAACATCATGGAGCTGCTCACAGTGGGCATCAGTGTCAACTGCGCTTACACCACCAAAATCATGGTGAGTTATTTTCATTAAATTTGATTTTTTTTTTTTTTTTTTTTTTTTTTTGATTGAGCTTTTTTAACTATACAGTCAATAGTGACTTGATTTCATCCTAAAGTGACAAAAAAATAAAAAAGACAAACAAATAGCAAAATTGCTAAAACTTAAACTAAAATGAAAAACTGAAAATATAAAACTAAAAGCTAATTAAAAATATTATTTAATAATATAATACTATATAAATAGGCAGGAAAAAAATACCATGGAAGTCAATGGCTATCGTCAACTGTCTGGTTACCAACGTTCTTCAAAATATCTTTTGTGTTCAACAGAAGAAAGAAACTCATACAGGGTTGGAACAACTTGAGAGAGAGTAAATGATGAAAGAGTGTTCATTTTTGGGTGAACTATCCCTTTAAATAACAGTATATCATAATGCTGTATCTTTTACTGATATCAATTTGGGCAGTTTAGGAGCGGTGGCTGAATCAAACCCTTTTGCAAGGTGTTTCAAAGCATATCTCATAGTATAGTTTTTCCGATTTTTAACTGGATTCTCTTTTCTTCCAGCCCCCTGAGAAGGAGGGAGGCCTGAATCGTCAGGTGGGCAACAAAACTGAATGTGCCTTGCTGGGCTTTGCCGTGGACTTGAAAAAAGACTATCAAGCAATCCGCAATGAAATCCCTGAAGAGAAGCTTTACAAAGTCTACACCTTCAACTCCGTCAGGAAATCCATGAGCACCGTGCTGAAGAATGCTGACGGAAGCTTCCGGATGTTCAGCAAAGGAGCCTCTGAGATTCTGCTGAAGAAGTACGTCATGCGCAATCATAAATGCTTGGCTTGGTCATTTGTTAATGTTTTGGCACCATAGGATGCATTTCAAAGGATGAGTAAAACATTGTAGTATTCTATCGCTTTTCTTTGTGAGAGGTGTGTCAGAAATCTTGATTGGCAGATCAAATGCTTCACCTCCTCCTCTAAAGCCCCTTGGCTGTGTTACTGATAGATTTCCCTGGAGAAATTACTTGGATGTCTCAGTTGCTATGTGCTGTTGGGTATCTGCAGTATCTTACCTGTTCTCTCCTCACCCAGGTGTTTTAAAGTCATGACAGCGACGGTGAGGCAAAGGTTTTCCGGCCCAGAGACCGAGATGACATGGTGAAGAAAGTGATCGAGCCTATGGCCTCTGAGGGCCTGAGGACCATCTGCCTGGCTTACAGGGACTTCCCTGTTTCTGAAGGAGAACCAGACTGGGAAAACGAGAACGATATCCTCAGCAGGCTCACCTGTTTGTGTGTCGTTGGTATTGAAGACCCAGTCAGACCAGAGGTACAAGCAGTAGCCATTTGTAACAAGTTTTCCTCAGCACATTACTTACATTTTATGGTTATATCCTTGTGTAAATGTTAGAAAGCCACAGAACTATTTCCATTTTGCTTAAAGGCTTGTCCTCACAGCAAGCGAGTTGGCACCAGCACATGAATGCGCAAAAAAAGAGACGGAGCACCATATAATAGGAGTGCAATAATTCTGACTGAAATAAGGCTAGAAATTTGACATTTATTTGACAATGTTTCTTTAATGTCACATTTCATTGCCTTCAAATTGTACATTGTTTGGAGGACAACATTGGGCAGGATGTGGGATAAATGGTAATGGACAGTGTTTCCCACAGGATTTTGTGTTTCCGTTGTGGACCTCGACCCCTCCACAAGAAAATGGTGTACATTTTAAAGTTAAATTCATCAATCTGGTGCACTTTGAAAGTTCAAAATTAAGAGCTCCCACCCATATTCAGTGTGCAAATTTAAACTAAGAAAAAATTGTGAATTGGCTTGTACCTGAACTTTAAAGGGGACTCTTTTTTTTAGTTTTCTTAAATAGTGTCTACATTACATTCACACTGGTGTTTTAGGAAGCCAAACAATTATAATATAATAATAATTTTATATTTTTATTATTATTGTTATCCCTATGACAGTAATAGTCATATATTGTAAAACAAATGCACTGTAAAATAAATGAAAATTAATACTTCATAATATTATATTTATTTAAGCTACAATAGGGAAATTACTTTTGTTCTAATTTCTACACTTGCTAGAGAAAAACCCTTGAGCTTTTTTTTGGTGGATCATGTGCTGCATACTTTTACAGCATTTTGCTATTTAATTAGAGGATAACACAATATCAATGACCTTTTATGTGAAGTTTAAATATATTTTGGTTCGTTATGAAACTTGTGGCGGGACAGATGGGAAACGCTGAAATAACTATTTCCCCCTAATTTATCAAATAAAGAGATAATCAGTTATCAAAATAATAGTTTGTTGCAGCCCTAGTCAAATTCAACCATAGAAATGCCTAACTATTTTAATTTCAAGAATGAGTCTCCTGCATTAATAACTTCTCGGTCATGCTCACTTGTTCTTTCCTGCTCAGGTCCCTGATGCCATTAGAAAGTGCCAGCGTGCTGGAATCACAGTGCGCATGGTCACCGGGGACAACCTTAACACTGCCCGCGCTATAGCAACTAAATGTGGCATCCTGCAGGCAGGAGATGACTTCCTCTGCTTGGAGGGCAAGGAGTTCAACCGCCGGATCCGTAATGAAAAGGGAGAGGTGAAAGGCACAGTCTATTAATGGCAGGACTTTTCACACAAACACAGAAGCTCACAAGCTCATAATATGATTCCTTTTTTTTCTTTTTCCAGATCGAACAAGAGCGGATTGACAAAATATGGCCTAAACTCCGGGTGCTGGCGAGATCTTCGCCGACAGACAAGCATACACTAGTCAAAGGTGCTCAGAGACTCGCTCCTACAGTATGAGCGATTCATTCTGTGCTCAAAAAGTGTCTCTGGAATTGCTGTGTGTCTTGACACGTGTCTTTTCCTTCAGGTATAATTGACAGCACTGTTTTGGAGAAGAGGCAGGTTGTGGCGGTAACAGGAGACGGCACCAATGATGGCCCTGCCTTAAAAAAGGCCGATGTTGGGTTTGCCATGGTATGTGGCTCCAGAAAGAAAAAAGAATTCTATAAGTATTCAATGCATTCGATTTTGAGTTGAATGCCTTTATATTGTGTGCTTGTTATTTTCAGGGCATTGCTGGGACAGACGTGGCTAAAGAAGCCTCCGATATCATCCTCACTGACGACAACTTCAGCAGCATTGTCAAGGCAGTCATGTGGGGGCGGAATGTGTACGACAGCATTTCAAAATTCCTCCAGTTCCAGCTCACCGTCAATGTGGTGGCTGTGATCGTGGCCTTTACTGGAGCTTGCATCACACAGGTATCATTAAAAAAAAAACTCTCTTCTACCATGAAGCACAATAATGCTGCAGCTGACCTTGCTGTTAAGACAAACAGTGCAGTTCTGCGCAAAGGATTGCGTCTTAACAGATGAATCATGGTGGTTGATGGGAGCAGCTGATTGCTACCCATCCTGTGTGAAGTGATTGGAAATTGTTAGGCTGAGGCATGAAGACTTGCAGGCTGTCAGCATGGGATCTGGCACTGCTGTCCACAGACAAAGCACCAGTCCGAAATGAGCCAGCTCTCCTCTGTTAAATGGAATGATAGTCGAGCTGATTGCAGTTGAAGTCCTGTATTATTGCGTAATGAGACGGGAGGATTACATCCGTGCTTTTGCATTGCTGTTAGTAGCCAAGGCTGGACGTGGGCTCAGGCCTCAGGTGTTCTGCTTGTTTCGTATGTAATTGTCCCTGGATATTGTTCATGAGCTGGCCCACTCACTATTTGTGCTCGCAGACTCCGCCAGAATCTCAGCACCTCTAATTCATGTAGTCCTGCGCTTTATGTGATAAATATTTCGTCTAATCTGATCATTTTTCAGCTCAGTATTCACACGTTTAAATTCAATATGCAGATTTCCACTGAAAAACCGGTGCACAAAATGCAACAAGTCAGTACTCATGCAAATGCAGAACTGAGAGGGTGTTGTTAAACGTTATGAAGGTGGCAGCAGTGAATGAGGTCAGAACGGTCACCTCCTGTTCTCTCTCTCTCTCTCTCTCTCTCTCTCTCTCTCTCTCTCTCTCTCTCTCTCTCTCTCTCTCTCTCTCTCTCTCTCTCCCAGGACTCTCCGTTGAAAGCTGTACAGATGTTATGGGTAAATCTGATTATGGACACATTTGCCTCTTTGGCCTTGGCCACTGAACCCCCCACCGAATCTCTTCTGCTGAGGAAGCCTTACGGCCGTAATAAACCCCTCATCTCCAGGACAATGATGAAGAACATTTTGGGTCATGGGGTCTACCAGCTCACCATCATCTTCACTTTGCTTTTTGCTGGTAAGAACTTGCACACGTTTCAGGCAACAGAATAATTGAACCAACTGAGTCAAGCACATAATAATAGCATAAAGCAAACATCCATGAAAAGGGAGGCAGGTGGTGATGAGTTAAAACTAATATAAATAATTATGAATAGCCAACAGTTTTAATTGTTTTATAAGCCATTTGACTGCACCCTGTCTTTTGTAACTGCTGTTATATCCTTAATTCTGTTATGATGCTACAAAGAGCCTTATTTCTAACACTCTTTCTGCTCAACTTTCAGGTGAGAAGATATTCAACATTGACAGTGGGCGTAATGCCCCTCTTCACTCTCCCCCTTCTGAGCACTACACCATCGTCTTCAACACCTTTGTGTTGATGCAGCTGTTTAATGAAATCAATGCACGGAAGATCCATGGGGAACGAAATGTCTTTGAAGGCATTTTCAACAATTTGATCTTCTGTAGCATCGTCTTTGGGACTTTTGTTATTCAGGTATGCAGTGAGTCCATGTGAAGGCCTATAATCAGAGCACATTGACAACTTAAACATAAATAGATCACACAAGCATTTTAATTCAGAAATATCTAAGCATAATGTCATGAACTCAATAAGTGAAAAATAAGTGATCTATTTGACACTTTCCCCCTCAGATTGTGATTGTGCAGTTTGGAGGAAAGCCATTCAGCTGTGTGGGGCTCAATATTGAACAGTGGCTATGGTGTGTCTTCTTGGGCTTTGGATGTCTACTTTGGGGACAGGTGAGCATTATTTGACTATTTATTATATAGTCCTCCTAATATTATATAAATCAGCTTCTTGTAGCCAGCCTGTAACTCGCGCCAATACAAACTCCTCAATAGTTATAGAGCAGTGCCTCCTAATGGCAGTGAGCTAAATTGCATGACAGCATTTAGTTTTTTTCCCGGCCCACTTGATATCCATCTACGCTCTTTCATTCAGATCATTTCCTCGATCCCCACGAGTCGGCTGAAGTTCCTGAAGACTGCTGGTCACGGCACGCAGAAAGAGGAAATCCCAGATGAGGAGCTGGAGGAGCTGGATGACATGGAGGAAATCGATCACGCTGAGCGAGAGCTCCGCAGGGGGCAGATTCTTTGGTTCAGAGGCCTCAACCGCATTCAGACTCAGGTAACCTCTCTCAAACAGCACAACTCCGCAGTCAGGAGCCCTAATGCCCGCCTTGCTTAATCAATTTCGATTTTTTTTATTTTTTATTTCCCTTTTTCTGATTATGGTTTGAGTTAATACACCCTCCAATCGATCCACCACTTATAGTGACCTTATACTGGTGGAAGAGGGTTTATTAATGCAGTTTATCAGTGCAATAAGCCGATCAATGCTAAAGGCAAATGTCAGGTCAGGTTCTTTTAATTCAGTGCCTTTTTTTTTCTCTCTTCTCTCAGCTACTCTGTCTTCTTTATATGGGTGCCCTTCTTCCTCTATCCCTTCTCTTTTCTCACTTCTTCCTCTGACTCTTTCTTTCTCTCTCCTGTGCGTTCTCTGGGCCTATCACACTCTCTGATTCCTTCCAGATGGATGTAGTGAGTGCGTTCCAGAGCGGAATTTCCTTTCAGGCGGCCGTCAGGCGCCAGCCCTCCAGCTCCAGCCAACAGCACGATGTAACCAATGTTTCTAGCCCTACACATGTAGCCTTATCTCCTGCTACTGCCTTCAACACCGCTTCTGCCACTGTCGGGTGTGAGTGCGTGTTTATTAGTGCATGACAATTAACATTTCCTCCTCTCGCCTAACGGTCTTCATTCTTCTCCTAATGTCTCCTTCTCGAAACGATTTGTATCTCGAAACATCTTCCACATTGCTTCTCAATGTTAACGGCTGTGTATCTTAAGTGTTAAGGTTGAGGTATCTGTGTCTGTGTTTGATGGCTTTGGCTGGGTTTCACCGATGAAGAGTAGTTGTCTAATACCGTCTGGTGTGTCTGCAGCCCTGCGCGTCCTCTCCAGGCTCATAGTCTTCCGCGTGTAAATGTTTTGAGTATACGCCCATGGTCACACTGCTAACCCAGCCAAATTGGTCATGTGAATGGGGTTGTGGGACATTTTTAAAGGCATCGTTCTGGTAAGTGTTTCAGGTTTCTGTAGGGTCGTCTTTTAACAGATATGCTGGATGTTGTGCTGTAGTTTAGCCACAAATGAACTTCCTTCCCCCTCTTTCTGTAATCCTGCTGTTCGTCACCTTTCCTGTGGTGTCAGTTTTTGCTCGTTCACTCATTCTTGGCGTTACTGTCCGTACTCGACACGGTTTCTTCTTTCTCACACTTTCACATGCTCCGCTCAGTGCCAGTTTTATCATTCTCTTTCTCTCTGTCTGTCTTTTTTTATGTAACTTCGTTATTTTACAGGGATGATCTGCGACTGGAAGAGAAGCTGGTGAAATCATGTCGTTTGTGTTTGTCTTTCAGCACAATTCTTCTAACCGCATCAATATTTCCATCTTTCATCAGGTCCTGGCTGTCCACAAACCCCTTTTTTCTCTGTTCAGGACACTTTGTATTTTGTTTGAAACTGTCTGTTGTTTTTAGTCTTGAAATGGGCTCATAAAATGGATATCGGACTTTGGGAAACTGAGTTTGAAACGCTACGACACTGACTGCCGCATATTCCTTCTTAGATTCTGTGAAATGTGTCATGGGCTATACTCAAAGGTTTACTTCTGTTGAAACACAAGGTAGCGCTGCTCTGCATGGGTCACATCTCTAGACCGTTTGTGAATTTACTTGTGCTGGTTAGCTCAAACTTGCTTGGCTGCTTTAAAGTTTTGCGTCTCTAATTCACAACATAATAAGTGATCTATCCCTCCCCACAAATACAAGCATGCCCCAAAATATTAACCTCATGTGTTGAGCTGTGTCCTCTGGGGTTACCATCTCCTCTCTCTTCTCTTGTCTCTTCTGTTTTCTTTCTCTATTTCTCATTTGCATTTTGAATAATTGGCTATATGTGATTTACAACTGAGAAGTTTTTTCCAGTTTGGTACATCTGTTACTTCTCAGTCCTGAGAAAAGAGGATTTTCTGTCCCTTGGTCAGAGGATAAGCTCACCGTAACACAAGCATCAGGTTTTCAAGAGTTTGGTCTCCTCTCTTTCTTGCACGACATCTGACCCTCACACTCTCTCAGACGGTTTTGGTGCGCTAACCTCTCCACTCATCAATTAAAACCAGTCCATTTGGCCTTTGGTTTAACCTTTACTTAAAGTAAAAAAAAAGGAAAAAGAAGTGATGTTTGACTTTGTATGCCTGTTGTGTACGTGTGTGCGAACGAGCGGCAGATCTCTGCGAGCGGAAAAGCTGACTTTACGTCCCGTTCTCCCACAGATCCGAGTGGTGAATGCATTCCGCAGCTCGCTGTCGCCCTATGAGGGCCTGGAGAAGCCAGAGTCTCGCAGCTCCATCCACAACTTCATGACCCATCCGGAGTTCCGGATAGAGGACTCGGAACCCCACATCCCCCTCATCGACGACACGGATGCAGAGGACGACGCCCCCACTAAGAGAAACGCCACACCCACTCCTCCTCCCCCACCCTCGCCCAATCAGAACAATAACGCCGTAGACAGCGGCATCCACCTCTTCCTGGATCCCAGCAAGCCAGCCACTCCCTCAACTCCCGGGAGTCCCATGCACAGCCTAGAGACGTCCCTTTGATCAGCTCTGCCCCTCGGTACGACGCACAACACCTGCTCGTCTCCGCAGAGACTAAAGCCTGGAGAACTCATTGGATGAGAGGGGCGGAGCCAAGGATCTCTCGGGAGCTTAGCTCTTAGCTTTCGCTTCTCTTTATCTGAATGGTGTTGTACATTTGTTCTTTTTGCCCTTTGCTTATTCAAACACTGATTTCTGCATCATTTGGCTGTTAATATTTTGAATTATTTATGTTTTTTGGAAGACACAGGTCTGTTTACAAAGTTTGTAGATACTTTTTTTTTTGTTTTCTCGTTTGTTGGTGGAAGAGCTTCCTGATGCAGAGAAATGGGGACAAATGAAATAAGAGAAATATTTCAGATACTGCTGTATTTTCAGGAAAAAAAGGGTGTTTCTATGGAAACCGAATTATTTTTGCCTGCAAGTTTTATTTGTTATATATTTGTAGATACATAGAACCTTCTAGCCAAATAGAAAACATTAAGGCTTGTATAGCAGAGAAGGTATTGAGGTCCATGTGAGTTTTTTTTTCATTGGACTGGTGATGGGAGGGAGCCGTAGTCGAGGATCTCTGTCCTTTCATCTCCTCTCATACTTACTATTTCACCTCTTAAAGTGGTTAGTTTTGTTTTGTTGTTTTTTTAAGTTCCAAGATTCCATGTCTCATTCTCATTTGGAAGTTGAATTGTGTGAAATGGCTGGAGTCTTCACGCTTTTAAGGGTGTGATTTTGAAGTGGAGGCCACACCATGTCAGCCTTTAAAGAATGAATGCATCTGTGATTTAACTTATTTGAAATGGTCCACAGTCATTTCAACAATGACATTTAAGTTCCTGCCAATGTATCATAAGTTTGTTTACTCAGGCTGAAGAAAAAAACTAGAAAATTTAATTGAAAAGGATGCAATGATTTAAAAAGTCAAACGAATTTTAACTTAAGATTGTCTTTAAGGTAGTAAATTGTTGTCTCGGTCAAAAGGAAAAATAAAGGAAGGAAAAAGAGTGAACTGTTTTCAAATTTTGTTTCTTTTTTTTCCTTGTTTCTTTGAAAGAAAATATTTCCTCAAGTGTTTTGGTTTGTTGGTCATATGAAAATGACAAAGTTTGTACTTTTTTTTTCTTTTTTTTTCTCCTTCATATTCCATAAAGATTGCTGTCAGTTAAGAAAATATTGCTGCAATTGTTTGTAGAATATATTTAAGACCTGAAGTACTGGAAACAAAGGAATCAACGTGAAGAATTTTCAAAAAAACATGCGTATAACACTGGTATCACAGCACAGGGTACTTTATTTCAGATTCCCAAGGAACGTTTTGATACAGACCATATAAATAAATTGTATTTTTATGCGGAAATGAGAACATCTCAACCTGCTGAACCAGACCTACAGGGATTTTACATAAATTATATTCATGGGGGGTGGGACACTCTTTAAACAAGGGTCGTGATTGGTTCTCCAAGTAATATAAAACTCAGGGTGGCTTATAGCATGAAACTTATGGTCAAAATACTAACATGTTTTGTGTTTTTTGTAATGTTTTGGAGTAGACTTAAGTTTTTGGCAGCGGGTTCCAATTCAGACTGTTGCTTCTCTCCATTCGTTGGTTAATTTAAGGGTGTAATAAAGGAGAAGAACGGAAGAAAAACAGGAGAAAGGGATTCAGATTTGTTCAGTCATTGCAACTGCACTTTTTTTAAATAAGTTATTTCGTTGTTTTTTTTTCATGTTTATTAAATAAAAAAAACTGCTTGAGTTTGCTATTTAGAATAGATATTAAAATAATCCATAACTTTTTTTTCTATAGCGTCTTCCTATAATGGGAATGAATGTTTATCCATCAGTTTTAAGGATCTGTTGTTTTTTTTAAAATAACGTTTGGAAATAAAAGAACATGTCTGTTTATCTTGCGCAATGTAAATGGATATCGTGATTCAACTTACATTTTAAACTTGTCGAGTATCGTGTATGGTTTTTAAGAATAAAAATTGATATTTAGCGTAACCTGAGGGCCATGTTTTCCTTCATGTTGAGCACACATTAGATTAAATAAGCATAATGGAAGATTTTTTTTCTCATTCAAACGACTCCAAAAAGAATCGCTCCAAAAGTGCATACTAAAAGCAGTCCATACGGGTACTAGAATTCTCCAGAAGCCTTACGATAAGCTTTGTGTGATAAACAGTTAACTGGTTCATTAAAAAGAATCGACTCGATTGAACGATTCAAGCTTTGTCCGGTTGTCCAGTTCAATTTACTGACTCGATGTGTGCTTCTCAAAAGTAAGGATGCACATATCGGCTGCCGCGAAATCAATCAGCTTTTGTTTTTAAAATAATTTTTAAATTATAATTATATAACCATCTCTGGGTGGCTGATGTAACGGTCAAAATATCTTGTATTCTGTAGTGAAGAGACTATTTTGTAGATTGAAATCTTTGGAATAAATTTAGTTGTAACGATGCTATTCATGTTTAAGTTTTGTGGCTTGTAGTAAATTATTACCTACAGATAAGACAACAACAACAACAGGGTGAAAAAAAATTACTGTTGACTGACATTATGGCCCGGTTTCACAGACAAGGCTTAGATTAAGCCATGATTTGGCCTCAGTTTAATTAGGACATTTAAGTAGCTTTCATAAACATGTCTTAGAAAAAAACATTTGGTTTGCATCTCTCAAAACAATGACACTGACATTTTAAGATATGTCAGTGCAAGTTGTTTTCAGTTAAAAGAGCTCAAACTTGCATTTTAGTCCAGGTGCCCTTACCATGATGGTAGTTGAACAAACTCTGGGTTACATAGTTTTGAGTTGACAAAACCAAACCAATCCTAACAGGCTTTGTTGGTACCATGATGCTGATCATCAACTTTCTGTCAACTCAGGCTTTGATCCTGAGTTTAGGTGTGACATCAGTAGCGAACAGCCAATCACATGCTGAGAACGAGTGAAACTACGATTCATTTCTTGCGAGAGAAGCAGAGCGATTCGCTTCTCTCTTCTGCAGAATATTGAAAAATATTAAGAATGTAAACAAAGCAAGAACACAGCTGTCTATGAAAGAGGACAACTAAAAGAAACAGTCTTGCTATATCAGTGCAAGTAAAAATTGTGAAGTTATACAGTTGATAAAGGTATTAAGAGAATTGAACTTTTAAGATCACATGTTATTAGTAATTGTATAGCTTAATCTGTTTTAATTCTAAAGCGTATTTATATTACCTTTATATATTTATTCATTTAAACTGTGCGCAAAAATGATTAACTAAAATTGTACGTGTGATCAATTAATAATTACACAAATAATATAGCTAAATGATACAAAATTATTGTTCTAAACAAGTGTTACTAAAAGCCAGACGATTTTGTCTTTAAAAATGATATGCTAATGACCTTTAATTTGGAGTAGAAACAGGTGGAGTAAATTTACCCTTTGCTCACAGCTGATTGGTCCAATTTCGGTTTGAAATCTCTTACCTGGAACATAACCTGCCCCCGGCCAGGTTATCCTTGGAGTGCAAGTTACTATGGCGATGAACACTGCTAAAAGCCAAACCACTTTCATTGTGCCTAAAACCCAGGGTTGGCGCAAACTAAACTGAAACATAGCTGGCTAGTCACCTAAACCGGCTTCATGGTATAGGCCCCAGGATTAGGGTTAAACCTAACCTGTGAAACAGGAGGTATGAGTCCGTCGCTGAGCTGACTTTTGCAGAATCTGTACTTTAAGCAGTGAGCCACTTTCCTGAGTTAAAGGGATACTCCACTTTTTTTGGAAATAGGCTAGGTTTCAACTCCCCCAGAGTTAAACAGTTGGGTTTTACCGTTTTTGAATCCATTTAGCCGATTTTCTGATATTTAGAAGAATATCAGTAACCAGACAGTTTCTGGTCCCATTGACTTCCATAGTAGGAAAAAATATATACTATGGAAGTCAATGGGACCAGAAACTGTCTGGTTACTGATATTCTTCTAAATATCAGAAAATCGGCTAAATGGATTCGAAAACGGTAAAACCCAACTGTTTAACTCTGGGGGAGTTGTAAAATGAGCCTATTTCCAAAACGAAGTGCACAGTATCCCTTTAAGTTCCAGCCATAATTAAAAACACCTGAAGCAGCGAATCAAGGTCTTTGTGATTACTAGAAACTTCCAGGCTGGTTTGATAGACTTTTTACACGAAAACTGTATTTGAATAAACAAGTGATGTTATTTACTCACATTATGTATGTGCTGTCAGCTTGAGTTTGATATGTAAATAATTTTTGTGCTTGTTTGTACATTTGATACAATACTAAGTTTAATATTTTAGTTCATGACCATTTAAATTGTGGTTTGAACATTGACTTTGTGGCTCTGTCTTGGTGCAAATCCCACAATTGCTAATGTTTTTCAGCATTTAAAACAGAGCTCTCAATAAAGCTCCGTCTAAAACACACTTTCACTCCTCAGACTCAGCTGCTCAGGAAATTAACCGCTGTTTTTAAACTTGGAGTCCTGAGTTCAAGTCCCAATTTTTCTTAATTAATTTATTTAATGCTGTAACTGGGGTAAAAATTCTAAATAAGCCAGCATCACAATTTGTAAAGTCTGATTGGCTGATTGTATATGACTGTCTAAGTTCAAAACACGCAATTGCTAATGTTTTTCATTATATAAAACAGATCTCAACAAAACCAGTCCAAAACACCTAAGCTTGTCAGACTCAGTGGCTCAGGTGTTAAAGCATTATGCTTTGAGTTCGGTGCCTTGAGTTCAAATCCCACTCTCATTTATTGTTGTCATTATATACAATTTGGAAAGCCACAAATTCAATAGTAGTTAAACACACATTCTGCAGGCAAGGATACAATACAAGCATGGATACAAATCCGTTGATTGTGCAATTTTTTCATCATATAAAACTAAGGCTCTCCATAAACCATGTGTGTGAAACAATTATCATACGCTAAGACTTAGTGGCTCAGGTTGTTGTGTTTCAGTCTGGGAGTCTTCAGTTGAAATCTCACTCTTGATAAGTTAAAATGTTGTTTTAATTATTGGTGCAACCCAATTGAAAATCTAAAACACCCTTTAAAAAAACATTGCAAACTTCACAAAAGCTGTGGTTCAACAGTTGATCGCTTGCCTTCTGTAGAAGTCTTGGTTCAAATCCCACACTTGCTAATGTTTTTTCATCACATAAAACAAAGCTTTCAATAAAACTCTATCCAAAACACATACACTTCAGTGGCTCAGGTCATAAGTTGTTTTGTGTTCAGTCTTGGAGTTCTGAGTTCAAATCCCTCTATTACTTATGCTAAAATGTTGTAATTATTGGTGTAGCCGAACTGAAAATCTAAATCACCATTTAAAAAAACTTAGTTTTCTGCTTGGGTTCAAATCAAACTATTGCTTATGTTAAATCCCACATACTGCATTATATCCAACAAACCTTCTCAATATTCAACAAAATTTCCAAAACGCCCACACTCAGTGTGAAAGCCATGATGGTGCAGTGGCTAAACACACGTCAGATGTGGATGTGGCTGTGAAAAAGCCTTGGGTTCAAATACCGATTTTGCTTAAATGTTAAATCCCACAAATTGCATTATATCAACAAATCTTCCGAATATTCAACAAAACACCCCAAATGTCAGCACTCAGTGTGAAAGCCATGATGGTGCAGTGGCTAAACACATGTCACTTGTGGATAAGGCTGGGCTAAAGACATGGGTTCAAATCCAATATTGATTATGTTAAATCCCACAAATTGCATTATATCCAAAAAAAACCTTCCCAAACACCAACACTCAACGTGAAAGCCATGATGGTGCGGTGGCTAAACACACACCAATTGTGGATGACACTGGAAAAAAGCCTTGGGTTCAAATCCCAAAATTGCTTATGTTAAAGCCCACAAATTGCACTATATCCAACTAATCTTCCCAAATGCCAGAACTCAGTGTGAAAGCCATGATGGTGTAGCGCCTAAACACACATCAGTTGGGAATGAGGCTGGGGTTCAAAGCCCAGGTTGGCTGTATGTGATCCCGCACACATCAGCACTTTAACTGGTTTATTGTAAAAGCCCAGCTCACATACAGGTGAATGGTGAAATATAAGTTCCTTCACATGTCCAGATAAGAGATCTGTGGCTCACAGGTAAGAGCGCTGCCTCACGGTTTCAGAGGTTGCTGGTTTGAGTCCAGCCAGATCTCCACGATATGAATGAATGCTGTGGTGTGAGTGAGAAGGTGTGGGGGATCATGGGGTCCCCCCCTGAGCTCCCGCACGATGACAAGCAGGGGTTATGCTTTTGACTGGAAAACATGAAAATGGCGATATAAAAAAGTTACTCCACCGTCCCTTCCACACCTATTTAGGTTAACATAATTTGCTTTCCAAAGGATAGGCCCTTCAAAAAGAAAATGATGGTAACCTACACATTTACACACCAACACGTCAGAAGCATTACCTGTGCCTGAGCTGATGTCCATCATACAGTGAATGTCTGTCCAAACGTCCCAGAGCTCTGCTTCTGTTGGCTGGATGTAACGGTCCAAACACATTCCTTCTGTAAGGAAAGACATAAATAAAAATAGACATTACTCCATATTCTACATCTAGAAAATGAGAATGAGAAACTTAGTCTCAAGACTAGTTAATAGATGTAAGTGGAATACATTGAAAGTCTATATCTGTACAGTGTGAAAAATATATTAAAGAGTTTATTATACTTCAGTTATCTATAATAATCTTTGGGTTCAAGTAAAATTAAGATGAGACTTTCCTTCACAATAAACAAGAGTAATCCTAAAAGGCGGGTGTCCTGCACATGGTTTTAGCCTGTCTTGGACTGTATTTTTGATGGTTTTCATTAGAAGCAAAACTGCAGATCTACAAAACCATGAAGCAGCAGAACATCAGAGCTTCACACACTAACTGACTCTATGAACAAGCATCAATCCAGTAGATTATTACAGTAACACTACAACAGAGACAAAGACCACAATTTCCTATTATTCCACTTTATAATATGAATATCAGATGGCGATTCATTCAAAGATTATAAATGTAACGCAACAACAACCTATTCATTTGTTCTTCTGAAGGTCTGACTGAGTTCAGCAACAGCAGAATGTAAACAAAGTCTAAATTACCTGACAGAGGAGCAGAATTCAGAATCAATACACACCTAAATGATGACCTAAATACAATAAATAAGGTCTGCTAGATGTGTGGTAATATTGTTACAAGAGACATAATGTTGAAGTAGACTTACAGGCCCAGTCTTGTGGCATCCTTGGTTCCTGCTGTATCACAACGTTTGACTGTTTTCTTTGTTTATGGGTTGAAATATGCGCTGTTAAGTGACATTATGAGTCTGTCACTGAGCTGTCATATGCGGAATTTGTAGCCTTATTAAAACAAACTGCACATGTTGTGGCTTTGACTGGTGTCAATGTTTGACTGTCAATCATCTGAAGCTGCCGACAGAATGAACCTGCAGCTCGAGTTCGCATCCTAGTGGAGCGGCTGGAAAACTGCGCTTCAGTTTCTATCTGACGAGTCGTATTTTAGTGCCAAGAGACTCAAAAAATTATTCGGATATAGATTGACTATATTCCAAAACATCACACATACCTTAACATATTTATACTAAAGCTAACTACTCTTTTTACTTGATTAAATGCTATAAATTAAATGTTTGTAAGTCGGGTGAACAACAACAGATGATCATCAGCTCCCTTGCGGTCAATAAGTTTATCCGCTTTAATATGAAACTACAAACCCGAGGTGGCGTGTCGCATGTGAGAGACTAACATTTACATTTCAATCATGTTCTACAACAAATCTATGATTTTGTCACGGTCTCGACCAACAGAGCAACATGGATCTAGTTTTGTTAACCCATTCAGACCCTGCGTCCATTACAATGGACATCACATGTCAGCCCCATTTTTTTTACTTCTGGAGCATTTCACCTAGTTTAAAGCCTGCAGTCCATGAGATTGGACATTTGTCATCCAATCAAATGGCAGTAAAGCTCTGCATGTAGTAATTAAAAAAAAAACACTAAGCATGGCAGCACTTCACTCCAAACATAGAAGCAAGCAACATTTTCTATGGTTTTATTTTATAAATTTTTATATGTTTTCCAGTATTTTATGGTTTGTATGTAAAGCAGAAGGATTGAACTTAATAATTAAAGTTAAAAATCGATTGTAGAATTGCAAGTTTTAAATCAGGATTTTTTCAAATGTGGCTGTCCATTAGAATGGACAGTGGGTTCAAACGCCTGTTACTGAAATCACATGTCCAGTAATGCTGATTGAAATTACTTATATAAAAAATCCATATCACAGTACGATACATTTTTGAAACTTTTTCATATGCAGAATATACAAGTGCTTAAACATATAGCTGATGGAAAATCTCAAATGTTGACTTTATGTGGAGTGATAAGGATGCTGGAGAGATGTAAGAGAAATATCCATATTTAAAACTTTATAAAGTAAAATAACTAGCTTCCGGCCAAACGAACATACGGACTTGACTTGGCCAATCTAAAGCGCAACTTGAATACGAATATTTTTCTTACACAAATGCATCGCTTCACTTCAGAAGGCCATTATTAACCCCCCAGAGCCATGCACTGTAAGAAAAAAATGTAAATTTACAGGTAAAAGTCTGTATTTTTTTACAGAATTTTGCCGTTTTGTCATTGTACAGTGAATGCCTGTTATTTTACTGATATTTGCTGTAATTTAAAGGTCCACCATTAAATTTACAGGTAATTGCTTGTATTTTGGTTTTACATCAATTTGACGTTTTTTTAAAGGAAATTGTCTGTATTTTTTACAGGGTTATGTGTAATTTTACATACAATATTAAGTAATATTTTACAGATTTTTCTGTGAAATTAGAAAACAAAGAAAAGAAGGTATAACTGCAGAAATCAGCAGTCATTTAACATGTTTTCCTTGAAAACCATGCATGTGGGGGTTGAGTTTTAAGGTTAAATAATTACAAGATTAAAAGACTATAATGATTTGATAGGCTAGTGTTTGTAGCCTACATACATTATAGGCTACTGTAGGCATGCAGGTTTTGTAGGCTAACTGTAGGCAACAATCAATATAGTTTTTTAATCTTGTCTTGCAAATATTTTGATCATCAATTGTATTATTCTCCCCTAACTTAATGTATATTTTGTCTTTTATAAATATTTTTTCAAATCTGCATTGCTGCACATGTGTGCTTTGTGTGCGTGTGACGTATGTGTGTGCGCTCGCTCGCGCGCGCGGGATTGCGCAGATTCAAATGTTGCTTAGTTAGTCCCTCCCGCCCACAACGGTTAGCTGCCGGTCGTCGTCATCACAGATCTGTCGTCAAGTTTAAATCTCTGTGTCAAGGACAAGCGGGAGATTTGAATTCAGTCTACGCTCGTGAAGTGGATTGTGATCACGGTGGTTCAAAGCTATAATCATATTCGTCGGGAGCAGCGGTGAGCAGGAGCGCTGAACACCTGAGTTATAGTCCGGGTGTCAGTCAGTCCGTTCGGAAATAACGCGCCCTTTTTCAGTGAGTCTGATTCGTCACAGCGGACATCATGCCAACCGATCACCGGCTGAGGTAAGAGTCTCATACTACATGTGAATGATATTTTATTTTACATTTGTGTTAAGTTGACAGTTTCCAAGCTAACGTTAGCATTCTTAAATGTTCAGTCATAACTGGGGTCAAGAGCTGGAGGGCAAATCACTGCAGCATGCGTCTTTAAATTTTCCATCTGTTTTTAAGCAAGATCAGTTGAATCCACAGATCTAAAGACCTAAAAAAAGCTTTAGTAGACTTGTTATGCATATCAAAATCTGCCCAATTGTGTATAAAACCTTCGTTATGATAATTTGTCAATCAATCTTAAAAGGCGGGACATTTTGAAACACTGACTGTTTGGAAGCTGAAAACTGTTCTCTTAAAAAACATCCTTGATTTTATTATAGTAAAATTGTACTAACCACGTTTTTTGGAGGATTTATTACAATTTTAATAACCACAGTTTTACTAAAAAACAGACCTACCGTGTTTTTTTGTTCGTTTTTTATTTGTAGTTAAACCATGGCTAATTTTCGTAATGGTTAATGTGACTAAATCTATCAAGACCGTGAAGAAATCGAATTCAGTTCTGTACTTGTTGATAAAGATACAGCAAAGACTAGAATATGAATATAGCATGATGAACCCCTAGGTGTAACTGATGCAGCTAAGTTAGGTCACAGTAACATTAAATCATATTCATTTTTACTTTCTATAAATGTAGCTAAAATCACATGGCAGTTCAAAACATTACTGTTAGTCTTTCCTGCTCAGCTTCCAGATCATGGTCAGTTGAGGTTTTGCATTGTCTCAATGGAACATATTCTGACATGTGTAACAGTTAAATGTAACACTGAGTTTAATTTTTTTGTGTGTGTGATTTCAGGTCATGTGGAAAGCAGATGATCATGGCAAACAAGGTATGGGAATAATTAACTTTAAAAAAATCACAATGACCAAGTCTTCTGATTCCGTATGATTGCACTAAAAGTGTGCACAAGGTTTGGTTTTACTAGAGCTTTACTAGAGGTTTTACTTGTTAGATTCCACCCATTTTTATTTATTTTTCTAACAAGGCTCTGTCATTTAGAAACATGGCTTTTCCTACCACTGCTATCTTAATGACACATATCTCTACCTTTCATTCCAGCCAGATGATCTGACGGTAGCTGCCCGCATCTCAGCCTACCTGATGGAACATTCTTGCTGGATGAATGACCTTCAACTCAACCTTGCCAAGACAGAACTGCTTATGGTTTCAGCCAAACCATACTTGCTGTGTTATTCTGCTGATTTGCCTTATACATCATTACTGGAGCTGCACAACTACTGGTGTAAGCTCTTGTTCTATCCAGACTGGACTATTGTAATGCTCTCTTGGCAGCTCTTCCAGCATCAGTCAAACCTCTGCAACTGATCCAGATGCTGCAGCAAGAGTGGTCTTTAAAGGTAGCCCTATACCTAAACTCACTACTTTAGATCTATGTGTCCTCCAGAAGCTTGTGTTCTGCAAGTGAAAGCCGCCTTGTGGTGCCATCATCACAAAGAGACACAAAATCACTTTTACCTGGACTGTTCCCTGCTGTTGGAATGACCTGCCCAGCACATTTTCAAGAAACTGCTAAAGATCCATCTTTTTCGTAAACACTTGACCCAATAATACTAAATCTTTGTTTAAAAAAAAAAAATTCTATGTGTACTGTGCTAGACTAACTGGGACTTGTCACTGCACTTGTTGCTTCTATTGTTATCGTAATTGGTAAGTCGCTTTGGAGAACATGTAATTGTAAACGTAAAAAAAAAAAAAATTATATTAGAGTAATGAGGTATACAACAATTGCCTTTTAATGTGGATATTTTTACATGTTCTAAATTTATATACTAAGCTTGTATTTCCTATCTATCACTTATCTTGACGTTCAGTGTTTGTTCAATTACTAATACTGTAAATGTGAAAGTATTCTGTACTTATACATTTAGTTAATTTAACATAAATTGACTGTAAACTTGCTATTATTAAGTAGGCTTCTTAATTAGAGATTGGTCAAAATTGTGAAATTGGATCTGAACAAATTAAAACTGTAAATATACAAACATTTGTATTTGAATTGATGTATTTATTGCATTTTATACATAATTTCATTGTTATTTTACACAGAAAAACTATATATTAAAAGAAAAAAACGGTAGATAGACAAGATTATAATAAAATAACTTTATAAAACCCTAAATTTACAGTTTAACCTGAAAGTTAAATGTCTTTTTAATGTAATTTGACATAATTTATCATTTTTTCCACGGTTAAATAAACCATTTATCAACAGTAATATACTGTAATTTAATCAATTTTGACTGTCTTTTTAATGTAATTCTACATAATTTATCCGTTTTTCCACGGTTTCTTAGGCCATTGTCAACAGTAATATACTGTAATTTAATCAATTTTGACTGTCTTTTTAATGTAATTCTACATAATTTATCCGTTTTTCCACGGTTTAATAAGCCATTATCAACGGTAATATACTGTAATTTAATAAATTTTGACTGTAAAGTAAATTCTGTATTTTTACGGTTTTTGCATGTAATTTTGAGAAATGGTTATTTGCTGTAATTTAACGGAAACCGTCTGGAAACTTTGCTGCCAGAGATTTGCCGTTTTTTTACGGGATTTTTTTTTACAGTGCATGTGGATCACTTTTATCATGGATGGATACACTTTATGGACTTTCAAAACAGAAACATCCATTCACTGCCATTATAAAGCTTGGAAGAGCCATGACCAGGGGCGGACTGGCAATCGGGAGAGTCGGGACTTTTCCCGATTGGCCGGTATTATTTTCGAGCTCGTGAGGGCCGGTCTGATAGTTACTGTATACTGCAAGTTCTTAGCAACAAACAATCCGGCAGCCACTGCTAGTCAAACTGTGTAGCGTTTCTGCTCAATCCGTAAATAAATGCATCAATCCGCATATTATGTTCTTTAGTTCTTCAATGATCTGGTGGTAGGTTTTGACAAGTGTGTCAGAGGTTACAGTTGACAGAAGCCATTGATTTCCATAGTATATATTTTCCTTCTATGTATTCCCTAATAACTACAATACATATTATATTATTATAATATAATATTATAATTATTAGTAATTATTTTGAAAATTATAATAATATTTAGCAGTAATGTATCAATATAGATATTACAGTACAATACCGTATAATTAATTACCGTATAATTAATTACACCAGAAGCAGACCAAATTACGAAATACGGTAAAAATACAGTAAAGTAATATTTGGTAGTTTACAATACTGATTCTGTACTGTTCACTGTAGTGAATTACAGTACAGTTACTGGAAATCGAATTACAGTAACTTGCTGGCAACCGTGCAGCAGTAATGTACTGTAAAAACAGAAGAAAATCGTTAACAGAGAAATTGTTTCAAAGATGCACACAGGAAATGACTCTAACGTGAATGCATTGATTGATTCCTTGGTTTATTTTGTCATGAATAAACAAATGTGCGATCTATAAAGCAAAAACCTTGCAAATAAAGTTGAAATGTTATAATCTTCAAGTTTTTTATCTAAAAGAAAGAAAGATGCACACAGAAAATTACTCTAATTTGACCATATTGATTGATTCTAAGATATTTAGTTTGTTACAAACTATGTGTAATCTGTAAAACAAAAACCTCAAAATTAAGGATGAAATGGTACCCTGTTGAAAAGTTTTTGACCTTGAGAAAAAGCTTAAAGTATAGACCAACAATTGTTATGTTTATTATTTTATTTCATGTTGGTACATTTTTGTGAATTACACCTGTTTTGACCTGATGTCCATTGAAATGGACAAAAAAAATTACAATTAAAGCCAAACAATTTTTTTCTTTTTTTTATTTAGTCTCATTTATAGAAGCCTCATAAGCTGGGAAATGTACTGTTATATTTTTCAGACACTTGAAACATAATTCAGGTCTGAAGGGGTTAATTGATTTACATCAGCTTGTGGTAAGACAGAAACAATGTCATGTTGAACTCCGTGTAAACGCATAAAATACGGGACAAAATTATTTACGAGATTCTTTTCTTTTGCATGTGTATTGATTATTTGTTATGTTTGTTCACAATTAGACAATGACTTTGTGTGATGGTTTTGGTTGCAGAATCATACATTATGATCAAACAACTGCCCATATAAATGTGTCTAATGGCAGCTTTTACTGCGTAATATAACAGACACATTGTCCTGTGTTTCTCTGCCTTCAGACAGACTCCAGAAAAATCTCTACATAGGACAAGTGTTTGGAGAATCATGGATGAGAACAGGCACGTGTATGAGACCACCAGATTAATGTGTTCATGTACCCCACCTTGTGGACAATAAGTGTATCCGCATTAATATATGAAAACAGCATGAAGAGGAAAGAGATTTTAAAAAGTATCTAATCCTGTTCCTGATGAGCCACTTTCCTGAGTTTAGCTCTAACCCTGATTAAAAACAGCTTTAGCAGCTGATCAAGATCTTTAGGATTATTACAATCTTGCAGGAGTTTGTTGGACTGATTTCATTTTCACAAAACAACACACAAGTCACAGGTTACTTATGTTATTGACAAGTGCATTGTGTTATCAGTTTTAGTTGAATGGAAACATGGTTTTAAATCCCTCGATTTATGAAGTTCAGACTCTGTGACTCAGGAGATGAAACATTGTGTTGGGAGGCCTGAGATCAAATTGCTGACATTAAATTGTTGTTTTAATTAATGCTGTAGGTAAACTAAAAAACAACCAAACTGAATCAACTGGCTTATGGTTTGTCTTTCATTCAGTTCAAATGCTAATATTTTCATCATAGAAAACAAAGCCCTCAATAAAACTCAGTCCAAAACACCCAAAAACCTCTGGGACTCAGTGGCTCAAGAAATAAATGGTTGCATTTTAATCTTAGATTACCTATGTTACATTGTATATCCAACAAAGTGCACCAAACCACAGATGACATTGTGAAGGCCGTGATGGTGCAGTGGTTAAACACACGTCACTTGCAAATAAAGTTGCATGGGTTCAAGACTTGCAACTGAACACCTTTTACCATCATAACACAAACCTCTCAATAAAACCAGTCCAAACACACCATCAACTTACAGGTTTCAGTGGCTCAAGATACAAAGTGTTGCGTTGTGATCCTGGAGTCCTGAGTTCAAATCCTGCTATTGCTTATGTTGAAGACCATGTATTGCATTATTTCCAACAAAGCGGCTCAAACGGCAACACTCAGTGTGAAAGCCATGGTGGTGTAGTGGCTAAACACATGTTACTGGAAGAGAAGGTTGTGGCAGAGAAATGGGTTCATAACTCAGTGTGTTTATTGTAACACTGGTTTATTGTAATATTTACTGGTTTATATTGAAATATAAGTTCCTTCACATGTCCAGACAAGAGATCTGTGGCTCATAGGTAAGAGCGCTGCCTCATGGTTTCAGAGGTTGCTGGTTCGACTCCAGCCAGATCTCTGCGATATGAATGAATGCTGTGGTGTGAGTGAGAAGGTGTGGGGGATCATGGGGTCCCCCCCTGAGCTCCCGCACGATGACCAGCAGGGGTTATGCTTTTGACTGGAAAAAATAAAAATGGCAATATAAAAAAATTAATCTGCCGTCCCTTCCCCACCTACTTAGGTTACCATCATTTGCTTTCCAAAGGGATAGCCCTTCAAAAAGAAAATGATGGTAACCTACACATTTACACACCAATAACACACACTGACATGTCAGAAGCATTACCTGTGTCTGAACTGATGTCCATCATACAGTGAATCTCTGTCCAAACGTCACTGGGTGTAACGGTCCAAACACATCTCTTATTCTGTGGGGCAAACACATAAATCAACAAAGAGGTTACTCCATACTGATATAAATTAACAAAAACATCACTCTATATTGTATATAAATGTAAAATGTTATAATACCACAAACAATCTTCATTTACACATGTATTGCCCTAAAAGACATGAAGACATTATGCTATTTTGTATACCTAAAATAATTTAAAAATTAGTCTAAATAATGTTTCATGAATGTAAATTTACTGCACAACTTGAATTCCTAAATGCGTGCAGTGTCAACTTACAGATTATAATAAACCTCAGTAATCCTCAGTATACTCTTCATCCTAGTTTAGTTCTGATGATGCTATTAAATATTAATATTTTAATACACGCTACAAAAATACTATAATAACTGCATTTGTTTTCACAGCCTCTGGTTAATGTTCTGCAGGATACTGGACAAACCAGATCCAGTTCAATATTTAGACTATTTAACCTGTAATGTTAAGATCAGGTTTTAATTCACCATTATACAGCATGAATTATAAAAAGACAGGTTTAATTCATGGTTATCATTATTGTAAACATCCGAACTAAATTACCGATTCATTCGTTTTTGTATGACAGGGAGTCTGTCATTAAATTTAAAGACCCCATCAAAAGTAAAGTGTGTGGCTTTCAGTTTATGTGCGATGCCTTTGAAGTGTCCAATAATGCAACCGCAATGTATTATATTATTAGAGTTACTTACAGTCGCGTGACGTCGATTCTTTCACTTTATCACAGTGTTCGTCGGTGTTATTAGTTTATGGGCTGGAATATGCGCTGTTCAGTGGTATTTAAATGTTGTCACAGAGCTGTCATCTGCAGGATAAGTACTCAAAACAGTTTGCAAGTGTTGTTGCAACAAGCGACATGTTGTCAAGAATCCTGTCAGACTTAACCTGAAGCCCTCTTACGTCACCTAGTGGAGAGGAAGGAAAACTGCACATCAGTTTCGGCCAAGCTAACGTAGTACCCCAGAGTGCAGTCTGGACGATGGGGCGGGGCGGCACTTTTAGGCGGGGCGACACGTGTCGCTCCGCCCACCCCCAATTTAATTGGTTTATAATACCGCAATCTTATTGGTGTAGACGATTCAAGTCTGAGCATGCGCATTCTTTTATGTACGATTTTGTGAATGATTTGGCCGTAAAGACATATAAAATGCTAACTTTAATCGTATCTTATTATCGGTTTGCCATGGTACTTTTTGTTATGATCTATTGGCTAATACTTTATTATAGGCCTACTTAAGGCACAGAATAGATGTTATTGTTAGTTATTGTTTAAAAACGAACGCTTGGTGACGGCACCTGTAACTTCAGGGAGATGTTTTACATTAGCACGTCATTCACTGGCTTCTTCATATTTCTATCAGGATCGGTGGATCAGCACAAACTCTGGATTTTACGCAAATTATGATTATTCACTGTAAGAAGAATGTAAGCAGCTGATTTTAAATTCTAAAGCACAACCATTGTTTGTTGTCATTTTAAACGACATTTGTTGTCCGATGCTTGCATTATATGGTACAAAGTGTAAATAAAATTTTTAATGGCAAACATGTTTCCTGGTTGTTTACCTGTTCATAAAATATGAGGGCCTATTGGTTCTGTATGTTATAGTTTTCATGTTTCAGAAAACAAGATTCATGTTTTCTAATAAGTGTCAACCGGTTAACGTAAAGGGATACGACTGTCTATCTGGCTGACATCAGATATTAAAAATCGAATTGTTTATGTATCCACCATAGCATTGCGTGTTCATGTTTTAATCATCGTATAGTAGGCTACGGGATAAAAATGGTTTTAAATATTACTCGCATAGCTACAATAACCATAAAAACCCCACTGCTGTAAATCTGTGCAATTATAATATAATAAAATAAATAAAATACCCAGCAGAGAAGTGATATGAACATGTACTAGGCCTATTGCTTATAGTTATACGCTCTTGAGCACATTATAATATTTGCTATAGATCGACCTAATAACATCTGTTTTAGTAAAAAAAAAAAAAAAACATTGCAGCGCTGCACGGATTTTATTTCCATTGTACGCACAAAACCCAATGGCCAGGGCTTGTGCTATTTGGTAGCCTATTATTCTCTTATTTGTCACCGTGGTTTTGCCTAAAATAAAATAAATGTATGTATCCGATGTTACTGAAATACAGGGAATTATCATCATTTGTGTAAAATCCCGAGTTTGTGTTTATTCACGGATCCTAATGAAAAAACGAAGAAGCAAACGAATGATGTAAAACTACGGAGCCCTGCATTACATGCGGAAAATTATTGTCTAAATCAGCCTATAAAGAAACTATCTCTCCTTTGATATGCCAGTCATTTCAGTCATGCTGATTATCCACCAAAAGTGGCACTGACTTGTCTGCAGGGTAAATTAATACAGTATAGCTTGGCTAAATCTCAAACAGTGTATCATTTATCAGCAACATATTTTGTGATATCGCCGACGCCATCCATACAACTGCTCGCTTACAATAAGACTTTTTGTAAAGCTGCTTTGAAACGAAGTGAATTGAGCGCTATACAAATACATTTTGACAGTAACTTCATCTAACTTGATTCGTAAGTTCATCAAAACATTATCCAATTGATCGTTATTGAAATCGCAATGGTTATTTATCACTTAATATAGTATATGGCCAAACAGCATCGTAGATCATTCATAAACTCGTACCATTCGTACATAAAAGAATGCGCATGCTCAGACTTGAATCGTCTACACACCAATAAGATTGCGGTATTATAAACCAATCAAATTGAGGGTGGGCGGAGCGACACGTGTCGCCCCACCTAAAAGTGTCGCCCCGCCCCATCGTCCAGACTGCACTCTGGGGCTACTCAAGCTAACTAGTGTTGGGAAAAAAATAACTTTTAAAAGTAATGTGTTAGTTTGCTTTTTAGTAACGCAATATTCTAATTTGTTACTAAGTTTTATGGAAAGTAATGTGCCACGTTATTTTTTCTCACCTGGACTGTGCTTGCTTATAATAAGAAAATAAACGATTCATATTTGGCAAACATAAAGGCCTTTTCACACTAAAAGTGAAATGAATAAGCCTCAAACTGAAGATTCAAGCATCTTCTTTCATTATAAACTAAATGATTTGTTATCATTTACTCATCCTTATGTTGTTCCAAACCTGTAAGAGTTTCTTTCTTCTGTTGAACACAAAAGAACATATTTTAAAGAATGTTGGTTATTATTAAAAAGTTGACGTTATAGCCATTGACTTGAACCATAGGAAAACAATAGCCTACTACGGAAGTCAATTGCCTGGTTACCAAATTACCTAAATATAGGCAATTAATGAAAGAACAAAAAAAAACAAATCATCATAAAACACTTTTTGCTGTGGTATTGAAATGGGTGGGTTATTCTGGTGTTTCATATTTGTCATAAATACCGCAAATTAGTTTGTATCTCTGATATTTATTTTAAAACAAATCTCTGATTTTGTCAGGATCTTAACCAGCAGATAAACTTCTACAATCTACAAGTTAATTGACTCACATCAGCTCTCATCTGGAGGGGTAAAACAGATTAAAATGTGCAATGTGTTAAACTGAAAGTCATACAATAGAAAAAATAATAAAATATGTAACAAAAGTCAAAAGGGTAAAGGAAATGTTTTTTCTTCTTCTTTTAATTTAATCATCTTTATGTAGTTCACAATTAAACAGTGGTTTCATGTTGTTGTGTTTATAATAAAGCTTATCCTTAGTCAGGTTTGCAACATGTTTATACTTTTTGACAGGAATATAACGCTGTGAGGAATACAAGAGTGTTCAATGGATACTGTAGCTAAACAACATGCTATGGTTTTCGCTGTTCAGCTGACACAACATCTTTCCAAAACTATTTTAGTTGACAAAAATGTTTGAGTTTTAAAAATTACATGTGATCTAGAGCGCATGCAATAATAAAGACTGTAAAACTGTCCCTCACAGAGTTACATTCAATATGAAGTCTACCCTGACTAAGGACTAATAACAACACAGATTTGTACTAATGGTGCCTGTATCAAAATGACTACTGACATTTTTTTATCTATAGGCTGGTGCTTTCGATGTGATATTTGTGTACAGACGTCTATGTTTTAGCCAATAAGCGATTGATGAGCCAAAACATTATGACCACCAGCTGCCTAATATGCTGTTGGTCCTCTAAATGCTGCCAAAACAATGCTGACCCGCCGAGGGGTGGACTCTACAAGACCCCTCAAGGTGTCGGCGTCGCCATGTATTGAACTTGTTGGTTCAGCACATCCCACAGATGCTCAATTGGATTGAGATCTGGGGAATTTGGAGCACGGTGCAATACTCTTGGATGAATGGCCGGAGCTCGGCTTGCCAGCAGAACATTGCCCAGTGTGTGTGTGTGTGTGTGTGTGTGTGTGTATTGTATTATTATTGTGATACACTTATCGACCAAAATGAGGGAGCTAGTGATCAATTGTTTTTGTCCAACATTTAATTTAATAAATGGGGACTTTCGTTTGAGTAACGTTACACAAATGTCCACGGTTTCGTTTTCGCTCGGTAGATGCTAAAGTGCCGTTTGCCATCCGCTCCAGGAGGGGCGTAAGCGAGCTCTACTTTCTGCCTGAGACCTTTGGATCCTTGGCAACATGACGCTTGATAACAGTCGCGACCGACCGTTTTAAGGCCATGCAAGTACGGATTCCGCATATGACAGCTCAGTGACAGACTCTTAATGTCACTCAACAGCACATATTTCAGCCCACCAGCAAAAACAGCCGACACAGACACACACAGCGATAAAGTGCAGGAATCGAGAATGTCACAAGACTTACCTGTAAGTATTATTAATAACTAGCACGAATTATTTGTTAGGTCTTATTTAGCTTAAAGTTAGAATTGAATCGTCATATAAAGGCTGCATTGTCAGTTTATTTAAATCCGTGTTGCGACGCTGACGCGCTCCCCTATGTCTGTCTAGCGTTATCTGTCTCCACTTCTGATACGGTCCAAGGAATCTTAATACAAAAACAACTGCAATATAAATCACAAAATAAAGTACAGTAAACTAAAAACGTACCCTGTCTCCCTGCAGCGGAACGAAAGTGAGTGCGGGCCGGGCCGTCGCGCGAGCAGGGAGTGGTGGCTTCACGTGAGCCTGTTGTGCATTCCTCTGCTCGCGGTGTATCTGCACATCCCTCCTCCACAGCTCTCACCTGCGCTCAACACCTGGCGCGCTTCCGGACACTTCTTCACATTCAGAGGAAATAACATCTTTTACAAAGGTATATCACAGGCTTTGTTTACAAGCTGTACATATACACGACATACATATACTATGTTGATGTTGTAGTCTTATTGTAACTGTATTCTGTTTGTCAATAGAGTCAGTTGGTGTTGTGGGAAGCTCTGATGTCCTCCTGCTGCTTCATGGTTTTCCTACTTCTAGCTATGACTGGTATAAGGTATATGCAAAGAGCCATTTTAAAGGCGTTTTCTGCATCAACATTTCAGAAAAGCTACTGTAAAGTCAATTTAATGCAAATTGGAAGCAATTCACTAACAGTGACTTGATCAGTGACTTCTGCTTTGCACTTGGTGTTCATTGTGCAATGGATCTCGTTGTCGTTTTGTAGATCTGGGATTCTCTCAATCAACGCTTTAATAGAGTCATCGCCCTCGACTTCCTGGGCTTTGGTTTTTTCGGACAAACCGGTGAGATGAAAGACATGCAGTCACTGCAACTACGGTCTTTTATTATTCATAATTTGAATCATTATTTCTATCACACAAACGTCCCACCTCATGATGATGACACTCCAGCGACCACACAGTTACTCCATCTTCGAGCAGGCCAGTGTGGTGGAGGCCCTGATCTCTCATTTGGGGCTTTCAGAGCAGAGGATTAACCTCCTGTCACATGACTATGGAGATACTGTAGCTCTCGAGTTACTGTACAGGTGAGCTGTAAGGATCCTTCAAGCTCTCTTGTCATAGTTCAGCTTAATGTTCCTGTCAATATGATCTGGGTGGTTCTCACATGCAGTTAAACACACAGGAGTGACCATAACAGGAACGGACACGTTACCATAAACAGCATCTGCCTCTCAAATGGAGGTACATTAAATTTGTATTCATTCTTCATGAAAATTATATTGATAGATAGATAACAAATATCTGATTAGAGATCCTTAACATTATGTAAAAACTGAAAATGTTTTCTTTTTTGTTTTAAATCTTTAAAGGTATATTCCCTGAGACTCATTATCCAAGATTCCTTCAGAAAGTGAGTGTGACGCTTTAAAATACACATTTGTGAACTGAGAAGTGAATATTTATATATCTCTAATATCTTTTGTCATCTACAGGTGCTGAAGGACTCAGGCTTCATTTCACCTGTACTTACTCCCTAGTAAACTACCAGCTTTTCTCTAGAGGGTGAGTGAAGCGTACGGAATGGGAGTGGCGTATAGCTTTATGCATTCTAGTACACAGTTCAAACTATTAGTTGTACTTTAAACAGTCATAAATCATTGTTTATAGGTTGTGGACTGTCACCTTCAATTGCAAATATTATATGTATTCACCCTACAGAATAAGGGATGTGTTTGGACCGTACACCCAGCCAACAGAAGCAGAGTTCTGGGACATGTGGACAGGCATTCGCTTTAACGATGGAAATCTAGTCATGGACAGGTGTCCAAGCTTTTCCATGTGTTGCATCTCCAGTGCTTTGCTTGTAATGACCACCGTCACAAACAATCATTTGTTGTGTCTCGCCCAGTGTCCTGCAGTACATTAACCAGAGGATGAAACACAGAGAGAGATGGGTGGGGGCTCTAACCTCGTCTTCAACACCATGTGAGTACACACACCATTTATTCAGTGATATAAAGTGCTGGAGTAGCCGTCATGCTACCAGACTGAAGTGATTCACTGTAGGCAGTGCTATTGAGGCTAAGTAGTTTAATCCATTGAAAAGCACTGCAGAAGCTGCTTAGCCCGCCTGCACCCTAGGCAATATGCGTTTGAGGTGAGGTGACAGCATATATTAAGTGAACATTCACGTAGTTAAATGCAGTTAAATGTATGTAATGTAATGTAATATTACAATATATTATACATGCAATGCAGCAGGATTCGCATTTTAACACTCATACTATAGGATGGGAGAGTTGGTTCTTATTTCTATTATAAATAGCTTATAAATAGCTTTATGCTTTGGAAGATTACCTGATAAATCACTTCAAGCTGTGTAATGTGGCCGCACAAAATTATGAACGTGTTTCTTTGTAAATATCACTGATTTATCAAATTTTAACTTTGTAGTGCACATGATTTATGGACCCCTAGATCCAGTTAATCCACATCCCCAGTTTATCCAGCTCTACCAGTGAGTATATATGTCCATTTATATTTAAACTAACTAAATTATGATTTGTAGAATTACTAAATGAGAAATGTCTACTTTTTTTTTTTAAACATGCATAGGTTTTTTTCCCCTTAACTTTTGTAAAAAAACATTTACATAAGGGAGATGGTGATGGTCCTGTGGTTAGGGCTTATGGCACAAAAACTTTGTCCTTGGTTCAAATCTAGGGTGGTGAGTGGACCAGAAAGCAAAGGCTTTTTTTTCTTTTATAAACTTGGATGAAAACTATTTTTAAAACATTTGCTGTACCTCACTTTTTGACAGTCCATCATGTAATTGGTCTGTTGGTTATTTGTAGCCTTAACTGCAACTAATGCAACCCTCTCTATTCTCTATCTACAGGAAACTAGTTCGAAGATCCACAGTATCGGTTCTAGATGAGCATGTGAGTCATTATCCACAGCTGGAGGATCCCACTGGCTTTATTAATGCCTACCTTAGCTTTATCAACTCATTCTGAGCAAGAAAGTGATGTGATCATTCTGAAATGAGTGGAATATTGCTCCTATGAAGATGTTAGAAAATATTCCAATACATTTACTAACAAACCGTAAAGTATGTCAGTCACGTTTCTAAGTGCATGAAACAAAGTATTGCACCAAATAATCTTTACAATTGTCAATGAGTTTGCTGAAATACAATATGCCATTACTTGTAAATACATTTGTGTTCAAAGCATGAATGATTTTATTCAAATAAAAAAGTCTTTGTATGAATTGTCACGTTTTGTGTAGGAAAAAAAACAGACTAAGTAACTCCAGACTTTTATTATTGGTAAATGATAGGTTTGTTTTAAAGGACTATTTCCCCCGAGCCATGACACAAGGCCCAAACAGCTCAAATACCAGAGAGAAAAAAAAACAATGATTAGATCTCTTCCACATGAATTTAAGTGGCACAACATTTTAGAAATCTCAGAACAGATCAAATACAGAAACAAGATGTTATAGAGGATTCATGTAAAGCCACAAAGATGGTTGTGTGAAACAGCTACTATATAGATGCATATAAAAGGACAATGACCCAGATTGATTGGCATGTGACCAGGTCACTCACATCGCTCATTTATCCAACAGACGCCAGGATGACGTCGACCACATTCTCGTCTGTGCTCCTTACAGTCACCTGCATAGTGACCCCATCAGCCAGCGCCAGACGCGCCCTCACCAACACGTCATGACCTCCCCTAAACACACCTTCAGAAACATGATCATTAATCACAGGGTTTCTGCAGGTTTCAGTAAGTCAAATTTAAGACCTTTTTAAGACATTTTAAGACCATTAAGATTGAAATTTAAGACCTACACGACGCATTATCCAAGTTAGATAGATAGTTAACTCGGGATCATTAGAGTATCTATCTATCTATCTATCTATCTATCTATCTATCTATCTATCTATCTATCTATCTATCTATCTATCTATCGTGTGTGTGTGTGTGTGTGTGTGAGAGAGAGAGAAGGAGAGGTAGATATTTTTTTAATAGAAATTGTACTTTTGCATATTATACTGTAAAAACACAATTTTTGTTGATTTTAGTTGATCATAGTTAATCATAACTAGAGAGGAAATGATGAGATGATTAAAGTGACCAAAATTATCACGGTTATCACAGAATCCTGTTCAAAAAGTACTAATACTACAGTCAATTCAACAAGTTTTATGTCGAAAAACAGCAAATAACAAATTGATTAGCATCAATATGCACTTTTGTTTACATAAACATTAAAATACCATTAAAAATGATGGCTAGATTTTAAAAGAGTGTCTTGCAACATGTAATCTACTAACATGTACAAGTTCAAATAAAGTTTTGACAAAAAAGGTTTTATACAAAGTTAAACCTCATATTTCAGCCTTTAAATATTTTTTTTTTATATATAAAAAGAATGAGTCAAAAAAAATTACTGACATTTACACATTAGCTTATATTTATTAGTAGTGTTTGGGTGAGCCACCCATCCTTCATGTTGACGGAGCTTTCAATGTTGTTATGCAAAGGGGTGATTGGTTGGTTCCTGTCACATGACCTGCGGTGCGTGCATTTGCGGCATTCTGAAAAGTTTAGATTTTTTCCATCTCGTTGCGGCTGGTAAAAAAATTAACGCGTCGCTTCAATTATGAGCACGCTTGCCGCGCGCCTACATTTGAGCAAACTGTATACATTTTGAGCGCGGAAAAGACGCGATATGTGAACGGCCTCTGGCGAGCTAGCTCATGTCAAGCCACGAACTACTGGAGCACGCGAGCGACGTGTTGGAGACCCCTGCTCTAGAGCTCCGCTTTGTAGGCTACAACTCGATACTTTTTTGCTACTTTGTAATAACTTTCTGCGGCAAGCGTTTCTGGAAATGAACGAGGGTAAACACTTTTTTAGACCTGACTAAATGAAATTTAAGACCTAGGATGAAAATCTGGCCGTTTTTAAGACTTTTTAAGGCCTTAAATTTAAAGTCCAGAATTTTAGACTTTTTAAGACCCCGCGGAAACCCTGAATCATCAGTCAGGTTAGACACAGACAAAATTAATATATAATACAATAATTCTCGAGACCTGAAGTGAATCTCACAGAACTAAAAAAAATGGAATGATGAAATCCGTACAAACCTGCTAAGACCAGAACATGCGAGTTCTTGTTTTCAGGAACTTTGTCTGAGCGTTCACAAGGCTGCATGCCCAAGAAACTGATGATGTTATTTACCGCCTCTGTGAAGATAAAAACAATCAAGAGATGATTATTTCTACAGCCACAAAACTCTTATCAAACATACATTTATTTGACATTCTTATTGATTGTCATGAGGATATTAAAATTGATTTTAATCAAACTGACCATCTAGAGTTCTGACTGTGGCCAAAGCAAACGTCTCTTCCTTCTCAAACTCGTCTCCGATCTCCTCCCACGCTGCGCCGAAGTTCGGCTTTAACACTTTCTGTATGTGGTCAGCGACTGTTACCTCTAAATCTTCCAGCTAGGATGAAAATGCGAGATTGAGTGAGGAATGGCCGCTGATAATCTTCCTGTTTTTTTTTTTAACATGAATTGATATTGAAAATTCACATACCACATATTCATCATCATAACCGTCATCATCAGGCTCTCCCGTGTTGGGATCACAATCCCGGACTAGATATTTCATTGTACAGCTGAACGTGCAGGAGACTAAGACAAATGCAAACAATTAAAAACTTGTAAAATTTCATAAGTACTTTAAATACATCCAAGCAAGCAGTTTAGTCTATAATGTACCATTCACACAGAATGCGTTTAAAAATGTGAGACGTGGGGTAGCAAAATGAAAAAAAGCCAAGTGTAGAGAGGTTGAACTTTTTTCAACTTAAGCACTACAGTTTTAGAATGCTGTTTTCATGTGCAAGCTCCTAAAAAAAGATGTATGTTACATAGAAAAACAACAAAAAAGCAACAAAGTGGAAAGCAAAAATACATTCTGTGTGACATACCTGCTGTGGGGTCATCCTCCGGTAACCGGACCAGGCTGTAGCAGGAGCCAGGCTGGCTGTAGGGGAGGTTGGGTGCGGGTACGTAATGTAGTACCTCGTAGGCCTCTGACGGCTCCATCTGGACCATAACCCGCTGCAGCAGCTGGTCGTTCAGCGTGTTGGTGCAGTCGAACTGAAAGATCATGTGATTTGCAAAAGTGTGTTTGATGCAGCGCACTACATATTCCGTCTCTGCTTCTGTTAACTGAACCGGCTCTGATGACTTGAACAGGGGACCCAGGCTCTTGAATTCTGGGATGGCTGCAAGTTGATCTGAGAGAAAAAAATAAGGGAAGAAAAATGTGGCACAGTTTGCTTCAAACAATTTGCTGATTCAAACTCTTGCTAATCGTCTTACCTTGGTAAATGTCTTGGCGTGAAGGTGCAAGCTTTTCAGGTAGTTTGCTTGTTGCAACGGGTGCGATTTCTGGCATGAAGGAGAAAAATAAAGTGAACTTGTGGAATTTGAGTAAGCTTTGCAATTTAGCCGAAAAAAGGTTAAAGACACAGGAAGATTAGCATCTAAATCAGATGCCAAACAATGGTATAAACAAAATTTTTTTTTTTTTTCTGAGCATACGCAATTATGGATTATATTGAGTAATAGTCTAGTTATTGGACTCTGGTTCAGTGTGTAGTGTGGAAATCTCTTCACACCTGTTTTCTGCTCAGTGATGGGTGCGGTAGCCAAGGGAACGGTCTTCATGTCAAACGGTTTCTCAGAGGGCTCCAGTGTGTACTGGTGGAGGGATTTCTCCAGTCCAGGAACAGATACGGACAGACCTGTGAACAACCGGTTCAACAACCATTAATCAACCATGACATAACTTTAATGCAGAATAAATAAATAAAAATTCTCACCACAACCACAAACGTTTATAGCTCACATCAGCATATCAGATAAACAATAAGAATCTTGCAGAAAAATGGAAACCCACACAAAACTACCACTGCAACACAAACCCTCACCGTTGAAGATGTATGCGGCATTCAAGGCCTTCTGCTTCTGCTGAAGGACATTCATGTAGAATGTGGCTCTGTCTCTCACCTCATCATCACTGTCCATCATACACCTATCAGACATACACACACATGCTTTAGCAAATCGCATTAACGCATTTCGGTATGAATGGGCGATAAGCAACATTATGATAAAAATTCTCTTTTATTTTAGACGACAAACATATGGAAAGGTGATTAAAAAAAATAATGAAAAGGTCAGTATACCTTAAATGGATAGTTCACCCCAAAAAAATGATTCTGTCATTAATTACTAACCCTCATGTCACCCCAAACCAGCTACACAACTGACACTTGACGCTTCAAAAAGAGATCGTAAAACTGATCCAAATGAATTGAGCGGTTTTCTCAATTTTTTTATGAAGAGACCATAGGGAAGAGACACAATCCCTTTATCAAGCACAATCACTGTTCATCATAATGAACAGATTTATTCATATTTAAACATTCATCAACTCGCACATCAGTTGTGGTAAAAGGAAGCTCAAGCATGTTCACTTGACGTGCAAGCACCAATGAGGTTAAATTTCGTCCGTTACACAGCACGTTTGAGCTTTAGCAAGAGGTTTGTTCTTGCGAGTCAAGCAGGTTCGGTTGAGCTTCTGTTTATGTTCGCTGATCAATGTTTATACAATCTCTTTTTGAAGTGTCAAAGTTTCAGTTGCGTAGCTGTCAATGGAGGGACAGAAAGCTCTCAGATTTCATCAAAAAGATATTAATCTGTTGTTTTCCGACAAGTACAAAAATGTGGCATTTACAACATTTTAATTAATACAATGATGAATTTCTTTTTTTTAGGTTAAATATTGTTTTATTTTCTGTTTTGCATCACTTCTTTTTAATCCAATCAACTGAGGTTGTTCTCTTTTTAGTTGAACAAACATTTGCACTGATTTCTCAACACACATTTCTTTGGTCATTTCCTAAATCAAATACTCAAATTACCAATATAAACCACCCACTTCCCCCCACACACACCAGTGAAGGCCTACCTCTGCATCAGGACCAAGACGCTTGGCAGCAGGTCATCATTTTGAGCCCCAAACTTGGCCAGCGCACTAACAGCAGCTTTGAAGAAAAACGTGATAGGAGAGTCAGAGCAGAAGAATGCTTAAATGTCCTAAAGCTAAGTCTCTGAATCTGATTAATTACAGATTATCAGGACTGCTTAAATTTACTCCAACTTGCAGTTGGAAAGCAGTTAATTATTTGGACACATGTGTCGCTCAAACAAAAAAAACCTGTACTACTGCAAACACACACATCCTGAGATCTTAAGGTGGCACGAGCAGGTTTTATAAGCTCATTGCAAGGAGGTTAACGCACAGGTCAAAGGTCATACGAGATTACTCACCTGCCCGCACAGCCTCACTCTCTAGCACCACACGGTTGAAGATGAAACGGATGTATTTGGAGGGGGTGGGGGTACGCGGCCCCTCTTTCCCCAGCAGGTGGAGGATCTTAGTGGCCAGGACGGTGTGCTCGCAGTCCTCGATAAACTCACACAGGTGAGCCAGACCTGTCTCCTTACTCTCTGGGTTTTCTTCTATGATGCTGATGATACAGTCCACGATGGCTCTCTTGTAATCAAAGCCACCCTGCAAAAGAAAAGAAAAATGAAATCTGAAGCTTCTAATATAAAATTATTTTTTACAGGAAGATCTATGTTCAAAACTGTTGTTTTGAACATAGATCAAAACAAAATTTGAACAAAACTGTTGATCTATGTTCAATACAGATACAAAGTAAACCAGGTATTAAGAATATCAGTGCCAATTAAGTAAAATACAGATACAAAGTAAACCAGGTATTAAGAATATCAGTATAAATCTGGTCATGTGGTTTGGCACAAGAAAAGCATAAAGACTAAGAGAGATTACAAGACTCCATCTTAACAACACTTACATCATCTCTAAGCATGTTTGAAAGGAAGTTCATCATCACGCTGTGTTTTCTGGGATACTTCTGGCACAGAGCACTGATGGCCTGGACCACAACCACCTGAAAAACAAACAAACCATTTAGTTATGAAAACATTTTCACATTGACCAATTATTTAAAAGGTACAATTTGTGCAAATTAATAAAATATTAAACTCCCGAATATGCATCTAAAACCGATGTTTGCTCTCGAATTCGCTGTCTCCTTGATGAAATCACCTTGAACTCATCCGAGATCTCGGAGACGAAGGAGGAGATCTGTTTCATGAGACGGTCCACGCTGCTCTCGCTGCCAGTCTTCAGCAGGGTGGTGATGGCCAGGGTGGCGATGCTGCGGTTGGAGTCGGTGATCAGGTTCTCCAGGTCCAGGTTGCATGCGGTCACTGCTGACGGATGCTTCATTGCCACCTGTTTAAACATTTGTTGTTCAAAAACATTTGTTACTTAAAATAAAATAAGATATAAAAATAAAAAAACTTGGCAAGGCTACACGTCTTAATTTTAAGTTAGTTTAATAAACTAAAACCATACAGACATAAGAATCATATTAGTATTTCAATGATCCTAAAATAACACTGGTGTGAAAAAGAGAAAATTTTTGCAGGATTTCTGTGATAAGGGATACCTGTATTTCTGTTATATAGCAAAGTGTCTGAACATTAATTTGTTCTGTCTCCATGTGGTAGTTGTTGATAATGCAATGGTTTACAACTGAAATCCTATTCAAACAGACAGGAAAAACTAACCTTATTAAGGGTCCGTACAGCTGCATATCGCAGGGCTGCTTTGGGAGAGCTGCAAAACAGCTGGAGAACTTTGGAAAGAAAGAGAGAGAGAGAAACAAAATGAATTGAACATCTAGTGTACATTGTTTTGTGCGCTGGTTAGAAAGCAAAAAGGTAGCAGCAAGAAGTAAAATGCACAAGACTAACCGGACACAGCAGGAGCCAGCTCACGAGCGGTACAGTTGGGCATGTGGACGATGGCGGAGGCCGCTTCATAAACCACCATCTCATGTTTATTCCTCAAGCAGCTCTCAATGAAGTCAAACAGAGGGCTATCGTGCCTGTAAAAACAGCATATTTAGACAGACTAAGGGCCAGATTTACTAAACAAGGCAAATTAGCGTGAGAAGACAATTCCAAAAAAGCACAGATGGGAGTCCACACCTTTTCAGGACTAATTTGTCAATGCGTGTCTTTAGTAAATCCTGACAGTCGTTTTAGAATACCAAAAGAGGGTTTGCTCTGGCGCAAGCTGTTAGTAAATCGGAGCCTAAGTCAGTCTACATTATTAACAACTGCATGATGTTAATAACGCCTAAAAGACCCTTAAAAAAAAACTGATGTCCAACATACCCTCCATCCGTCTCCTCCAGCAGCTTACTGGCAATGCGAATCATCATGCAGTAAGCAAATGGAGACTTGAGGCCAGATTTGGTGAATTTGTTGAGCATCTTGGTCACAGCCAGACGGTCATTCTTCCTCAAGTGGTACAGAAGACCCAGAGCATGGTACTGTGCAGAGAGATCCCATTTTATTAAAGACAGATAGGTCCCCAACTCATAAGACAATGGATGCAAACATCTCACTAACCTGCACCATGATGTTATCACTTGAAGCCGCCTCCTGAGCTTCATTGACCCAGCGTTTTACCACATCAAAACTCATCTTCACCATGTGCTGTAAAACAAATACAAAATTTTTTTTTGTCATTTGTTATCCAGGACTAAGTGGAATAACAGTGAAGTGAAAACAGACTAGTGATTGGCTAATACTACTCAGTTTAGCACGCCATTTTAGTACATAAATAACACTGGCCACTAGTAGGTTGTGATCTTACCAGTGAGGAGACGAGAGCAGAGCTGGACACGCTGGGCACTTTGTCCACGATGGCCTGTTTCATGTATCGTTCAATAGCCTGCAGCATGGTGGTCTGATGGACAAGATGGAAGAAGCACAATTGGAATAATCATTTACATCAGTTCCCATGTAGTTTATTTCTCACTGATAGAAAATAAAGTCTGTTACACAGAGCGAAATGAGTTTTCAAACAGTTGAGACTCACATCAGTGATCCTGCAGAGAGCTCTGATTGCCGGGCCTCTGTAAACATCCTCTTTACCAGTCATGTCCTTTGTCAAGCTGAGACACAAACAAGACATTAATTCAGCGTTTTTCAGGTAATATCGGCAGCATTTGCAAAGATTTACATTCCTCATCAAATAACAATGTTTTACACTACAACACATATTATAAAAGTGTATATTGTCCTTTAACCATTTAAAAAAATAGTTTTTTCATAAATCATTACTATTGGTTACCCTTTAATGTCTGTGGCTGTGGGTTTTGCATATATTTAACCAATGAAAAGTATTAAAAAGTACATGACTAAACCTTCTATCTCCATTGGATCCTCAAACTGTCTGTAAAACCTCATAACTTTACCCTGCCTCTATCGTGAATGAAGTGACGCACGCAGTTTGGACCGTGTCTGCTTGTTTGCAGTAAAAGGGTAAATAAAGGACTGGCTCTTTGAATAAGTACAGCGCTTTTTTTTTACTCAAGAAACACTCAACAACAAATAAGAAATGTACTGCTATGACAAAATGAACTGCTCACCTGCTTGTAACGATGATCACATCCTCTGAGATGTTGGCCATCTCCTTTATGGTCAGGTAACACATCCTTCTCAGGGTTTGCTAAAAAATGAGGCAAAAACGAGATGCATTTTCACTTAAAAAGCAGCTTTATGGCAAGAACAGCACATTATTTTCATTAAATTATAAATTGCTGCAACTCAACTAATTTTTCCAGTTTTGATTTTAATTTTAGTTTTTTGTAATTTTGTAATTTTTCTTTCATATTTCCATAGATATGTCCATACTGCTTCCTTGATATAGGTTTAGACTTTTTTTTTAAAACTGTATGGCTGTCTAGTAACACTTGTAAAAAAAGAATAGGGCTGCAAATAAAGTGTCTTACATCATTAGACTGGAACAGCCTAGTCATGGCAAAGAAAGCTTCAGTGGCTTCTGTGGTTCCAAAGTGCTCACCCTGAAAAATTAAGGATTTTATTCAAAGTCAAATCAGTCCAAAGAGAAAGAGATATGCAGTAGTGTAAAACTGCTGAAAAAGTATGATATAATCGCATACCTGGTTGAGCAGGTAGATGATCTTCGTCAGGATGTGCAGACATCTTCTCGGATTGATGGGTGTCTCGTTGAATATCCGAGCCTTTGTAACAAACATGCAATGTAATATTCAGTACTAAAGAAAAGATCAGATCATTTTCAGATTCAAATGCATCAAACTCACCTCCTGTAGTACAGCGCTTTTCTCCAGATGCTGAAAGGGGTTTGAGCCACTTCCTAAACGCATAAGAACAGATCTGTCAATCAACTAAAGGTGTGTGCCTTCATTCAGATACAATATTAGGTAATAGTTTAAGTTAAGGTAATAGCCTTTAAGTTATAAATCATATAATGCCATTTCTTCAAGAAAAGTGCTCATAGAATAGCTAAGTGATGAGAGAACGAATAGCATCTATATGTGGCTCTTTGCCACTGCAAAACAGCAATATTAGTTCCATTTATTAACCATTTAGTAAACCAAAACCAAAGATTTGGATCTTCTGAATCTGAACTGTCAAAAGATTATAGTGCCTTATAAATAAAAGAGTTGTTACGACAAGAGAGAATAGCATCTATATGTAAAGTTAGCCCCTTTGTAGCCCTTTAATCAACTTTAATCAGAAATTCCCCTCAACTATACAGAATACAGAGCTTATGGAGAAAACTACGAAGCAAATGTTAGATCTTCTTCATTGACAAGCTTGCAAAATGAATATAGGTAAATAAAGGCTAGTGCTAGCACATTAGCTTCCCCAATAAAGATTAAACAAACTCATACTGTAGGATACAGCAAAAATCACATAGCTGCTACTACTACATAGCTATTAATCCACCACTCAAATGAAGTATAAAACTGAAACATGTAGCTACATAAAACGTTAGTGTTAAACAAGTGTATTTTTCAGTTGCAGATGTGCTGTGGCCTGCAGAGACGCTCTTCCTTAGCAAAACAACCGACATCATTTCGGCCACTGAAATAAGCTGTTTATCATGATACAGATTTGATCACGTGTCAGCATTAATTTAATAATGATCTTACCAGACTCCTCGTCCTTCTTGTCGAATTTCTTGATCATTTTGCTGAATGTTTGAGAGCAGTAAACGAGATGATCAGACAGTCATTCACGCTCTTTTCCTCCACGTCAACCAGAGTGACGTGTATTGTGAGCTGGCGGAGGTGGAGTCCACTGAGTTCACACTTCAAAATAAAGTCTAGCTTAAAGTCGAGATGTCCAGTCATTTAAGCCAAAATGGGGTCAACTTGAACACATTGCAACAAAGCAACTCAGCTGATTTGTATCCTCAATATGTCCTGAGTAAGGAAAAAAAAAGCCCTGAAGAATCCCATTAGGGGAAAGTTTCGAAACGCCTATTCATTCTTTTTCTCACATGAATAGGGTAAAAATGTTAACCTTTTGATATCACCATGGAACTTACTGAGTTGATTACTTGCATCAAAACAAACAAAAAATGTATTACGAGTTTTTTTAAACTGTTTTTGTTAACATGGACAAATGGTGCATAATCTAAGGTACTAATTTGCATAAATACCCAAACAGATCTAAACATTGGGTATATACAGCCAGGTGAAAATGTCTTGTTGAATCTTGTTAACATATAACAGTAAAATACTTACTGTAAACCAAACGTTCTCATTACATATTACAATAATTTTATGTTTGAAACAATGATTATGTGGACTGAAAAGTGTATAACTGTAATGAAAGCATGAGGCCATGTTTTGAAAGAATGACTAGCTGTGTTACAAGTGTGATCAGTTTGGATTTTTGTACTAAGAGTTCTGAAAATGTACACCTTACTTGTGAAAATAGTACCAAAGCGAATAAAAAAAAACTGTAATGCAGGAAGAAGTACTTTTGAAACCAGCCTTTATTAGCTATTGCAGATATGGGTCTTTTACTGTTATATGTTAACAAGATTGAACAAGACATTTTCACCTGCTATACCCAATGTTTAGATCTGTTTGGGTATTTATGCAAATGAGCACATAAGTAATTAGATTATGCACCATTTGTTCATGTTAACAAAAAAAATCAAAAAACTTGTAATACATTTTTTGTTTGTCTTGAAGTAATCAACTCAGTAATTTTCATGGTGATATCTAAAGGCTAAAAAATTTACCATATTTACGTGAGAAAAATAATGAATTTTGCATTTGTATGAATAGGCTATATTTGGGCCTTTTTCAAAAATTTTCCCTAATGGGATTCTTCGGGGCTTTTTTTCCCCTTTTTCCTTACTCAGGACATATTGAGGATACAAAATCAGTTGAGTTTGCTTCTGTTGCAATTTGTTCAACCTTTTTTCATAAACTGACTGGACTAAGAGGTTGGTTTTCTTTGTGCGTTCCAGATAAGTGTGTGTGTGTGTGTGTGTGTGGTGTGTGTGTGTGTGTGTGTGGTGTGGTGTGTGTGTGTGTGTGTGTGTGTGTGTGTGTGTGTGTGTGTGTGTGTGTGTGTGTGTGTGTGTGGTGTGTGTGTGTGTGTGTGTGTGTGTGTGTGTGTGTGTGTGTGTGTGTGTGTGTGTGTGTGTATATATATTGAGTTCAGATGCAAAAGCCTCTAAGTGCCATCTGAAAATTTCTTCTAGAATGATCAATTTGATCAAGATTGTATATTTAAGTTCAGCAATTTCAATGAAATGACAATCAAAATTACCTATTAATTTTAATTTAAGTGAAATTACTGAACTTAAATCTACGAGCTTGATAACAATTATCAATCTAGAATTTTTTTTAGATGATAGAGGTTTATGCATCTGAACACACACACACACACACACACACACACACACACACACACACACACACACACACACACACACACACACACACACACACACACACACACACACACACACACACACACACACACACACACACACACACACACACACACACACACACACACACACACACACACACACACACACACACACACACACCACCACCACCACCACCATTTATCATTTATATTTAATTTACACACCATTCAAGACTATGTGTTTGTGAATTATAATATGTATTTGTAACATATTGTCATATTTTAAATATTTATGATTATTTAAATATAATATTAACCTTTATCATTTGGAAGATTTTGAAAAATAATTTTAAAATGTAGTCTTCATCAAAATGTAGACTTAAATCTTACAAAAGTGATCAAATGGATATTTTTAATTCAAAACTGTTGCCTGTAATAGCTTATTGTGTTAACTAGTCTGTTTGAAATGATGTTACAAAAATTTGAATGTGGTGCGATGATGTAAAAATAAATGTGTGTGCCTATCAAGTTGCTATTATTTTATTTTCAAATCCTTGACTTGTAAACATCTACATTGACTTTCCTTTATGTATAGGCTATAACTGGTTATATATATATATATATATATTTTTTTTTTTTTAGTAAAAACAACAAATAACATGGCCATCGGTAATTCTATAGCGTAATAGTATTAAAATATTAGTCTATCATAAACTGACTTTATTGATTATCTTCTATGTTTTCTGCGTGTATTATTAACTTTGGGCCTGAGAAAACACACAGAGAAAATCCCCTTCGAAATAATATTCTTCCAGTGGACGCTTTGTTTTCATTTGCATTTATTTATTTATTTAACGAAAAAAATAATTATTTTCAGTACAAAAATATTCGACTGTCGGTTTTATCAACCCACTTAATATGTAGCCTATCTTCCTATTGAGCGATATTTTCAATAATAATCAGTTCACATTTCATTGATTTGTAGCCTACAGATAAATGGGGTGAATACTAAGAAGATTGGCAAAATACTTCCCTCTGAGATGCAATATGATACTCCAAACATGTCTCTTTTAAGCTTGAGCATACAATGTAGACCTACCAAACAATTTTTATGATTACAAATGTCATACGAGTCTCACTGCTATAGTAAGCCAATTTTAAACACTTCCTGTAGCCTACAATCTAAGTGACCAGTCTAACAAGTGTTAGTGGGTAGGCTAATAATTCAAAACCCTTTAAAGACATTTATACCTAATAAATTCCATACATTTTCAGTATTGCTATTTTCTTTATGCAACTGAAAAAAAAAACGTTTATTACACTATTAAATTAGATATAACATGCCTCAGTTGGTTACAAAAACAAATGTTAAAGTCAGGAATAAGAGTTCATTTCCTCTTTCCAATCTGCGCCAGCAGGCGCGCGTTGTCATCCGCCTTTGCGCGCAGGTTCTTGGCTTTGGCAATGTTGAAGAGGATGTTCATAATGTTGGTGGGCACGTCGAGGGAAAGAGTGACCTGGTTGCGTCGGTCGCTCTTCGCACTGTTGCGGTACAGTTTACTCCTGAGCTGCGTCTGGCTCAAGTATCTGTATTTGGACGCGGGTACAGTCCTCCTCTCGCGCGGCTCCTCTGAGGAAAGCGCGTGCGCTGATTTGTACAGGAGGTTTACGCTGTCCAGCAGGGAATTCGACGGTTTCCCGTTATCATTCGCCTCGGAGAACATCTCGTTGTTGCAAAGAAAGTTTGACTCTGGGTTGTACGTTGGTAAGCAGAGGCTGGAAACCGGTGCGCAAAGAAGTGCTAGAGCGAGGAGGGTCCGCGCGAACCACATTGTTTTGCCCTGTTGAACGGAGGTGCGTAAGAATATGAAGGGACTATCAGATTGCATTTGGAATAATTGTCTTGCATACTGATTATTTAAAACTTCCAGAAATACACTTTGCATACAAACTGGCATTGCGCCTAAGGAACAGTCCAACAACAAAAAAAAATGTTATTATTTACTCACCCTCATGTTGTTCCAAACCGGTATGAACTTCTTTCTTCTGTGGAACACAAAAGCTGTCGCTAGACAGAATGACAGCTCGATTTATTTTCATTGAATAAAAAGATGCACTAGACTGAAGCTGTCACCCTTTAATATTTTGAGTTCCAGAAAGTCATACAGGTTTAGAACAACCTTTGGGTAAATTATGGAAGAATTTGGTCCCTTTTAAATGAACGATTCCCTTGAATCTCACACAGAACCGCAAAAGTACGTACCTGCACTGTTTGGATGAGAAGAGTCTTCTGAAGTGAAGCGCTGTTTGTCAAGCAGAACTTTTGGATCGTAAATCCAAAGTGTTATTAAAAAGGTAAGCAAGTCAACAACTCAACGTCAACTTAAATAAGAGTGATTTTGTGGGTTTGATATCTCCCTGGCTGCTGATAATATCCGTTTGGACTGTTTGCCCATTGGATGTGCATTCATTTAGTATAAGCCCATTTACACTGCAGTCGTACGCCAGCAGTAACGTCATTTATTGGGATCCTCCCAGTAAAATGACGCGGTGATTAATACGCTTGTGCACCAAAGGCGCGTTTACCGTCACCCTATAAAACAGATAGCCGACCGAGTGTGCTTAATATTTGATTAATGCTGCGAGATACAGACATCCTGTAAGCTAATTATAGACAAAAAATAAATAAATAAAAATAATCAGATTATGGGTGCGTCTCAATCTGCTCCCCACTTAATTAGTCAGGACACTGATCAGGGAGTCGGCCATTTTAAGGGCTGTCTCAATCGCAAAATCATACTAGTGAACTTAAATGTTCGCTCCCTAAAAAGTCCCATAATACAACGGGAAAACCAGGGTGCATCGGTGCTCACAATGGCTGCATCCGAAAACTTAGGCAGGATGTGTTGCCTCTCAGCCTTACTGGTCTAATGACTTAGGCAATCTTTATTTTTACCTCAACTCTCACAGAATGGCCAAGCACAGGATTGTGGGATATCAAAGGCAGCGGCGGATTGGATACATAGCCTATATATTGCCTTCAATAATTGGTACTATTGTATTTGAACTTCTTCAAAAAAGTATGTTCTGTATAGTATGAATGTGTGTTGTATGAATGTAATCCGGCCAGACTACATCTGCCATGTTGTACGGTCATGTGACCTAGTTGCTTCACCTCCATTCATAAATCCTCTCAATTAAGTCATTAATTACCCACCCCCACCACAGAGATTTCCAGGACGCATGCGCGAAAACGGAGGTTCTTGTTCTACTACTATATACAGTGCGCGTCTTCCTCTGCTTGTAAGACGCGCGCTGTGTAGTAGAAGAAGAACCTCCGTTCTCGCGCATGCGTCCTGGAAATCTCTTGAACTCTCGTCTCAGGCCCACATGGAAGCAATGGAATAGTCGAATAAAGTCGTTATTTTTGTGTGTTTTTCCGCACAAAAAGTATTCTCGTCGCTTGATAAACTTATAGTGGAGCCACTGTAGGCACATGGAATACTTCAACATTTTCCTCAATGACTTTCTGGGCCGTCAAGTTTCAATTGCTGAGGGAGCCTATGTAGCAGTGAACCAGCTCTCAGATTTAATCAAAACTATCTTCATTCGTGTTCCGAAGATGAACGAAGGTCTTACGGGGTTGGTACAGCATGGGGGTGAGTAATTAATGACTTAATTTTCATTTTTGGGTGAACTATCCCTTTAAGAATCTCGCCGGAAGTAGTAGGTCATCCGGGGACTTTTCGCCTACTGTTTTTCGAATACTCTTTGGACATACTACTCTATTGGCATACTGTTTTTCACATACTATATAGTAGGGAAGTATTCGATTTTGGACGCAGCGATGAAGGTATCTCAGGATACAGGAAGTGAAGCTAACTTTGGATTCGGACGTGCCTTCATGCCTTCCTAGCTTGGAATGTATCTTCCGAAAGCAGCATTTTTAATCGTTTGAATTTAAGTTAACTTTTTAAATATTTTAATCTATGTTCCCTTAACGAAAGTTCTGAAGTGCGAAACATAAATTATGTGAGCCAACTCTACACATAATGATATGCAATAGATTTATTTTTTTAAATACAAACTATTATTTAATTTTATTTTAGCTTAAACATGCATGATTAGACGCATGGATGAATTTATAGTAATTTATTAACATAATTTATAATTTATTTACAGGTGAATTATTTACTTATACTTTTACTTTAAGAACTTTATTTGATTGAATGTTTTAGTTTATCACAGATTTGTAGCTGTAGATTAACGATGTCATGAGAAAAATGTTTTACAAAGTGGCGATTTTTGCCATGAATTCGTGCGATGCGATTTGTACAAAAACATAGAAAACGGGATAGCACTAAGATGTTTAACTTAACTGTGGTAAACTAGTAGCTACGAAGTAGCAAGCCTTCCTCTTTTTAATTTATTTTTTCTTTCAGTTCATTACAAATTTTTTTCCATTTACAATTTATTTGTCGTCATACAAAATAAAATAACCTACCACTTAAAGTCATGACTTGGCTGGACATAATTATCCATAAAACTTTGGAATAAAACGATTCTAAGGCGTATAATTAAGAGAACTTACCAACTCGTCTAAAGGCATTCAGCACCATGGATAGCGCATCAATTTAGTTGCATGTGTATTGAGCCATTTATAAAACAGGAATTTCTGGGTCTGTTTTATTGTTTCCTCAGTTGTCAGGGTCAGTGACTATAAAATGTTTGTGTTCCTTTTTAGACGTCCATGTGAGTTAATTGCTGTGCAGTTCATGCTCATAAGTTTAATTAGTTTTCTTCCCACCTCCCTTTAATGATTGATTGCATTGCTATCAAGGGCTCTAAAGTTTGGAGGCTTCAGTAATGATTACATTTAAACTCTGTAAACATTGTGCATTGGACTGGATGATAATACTTTTATTCCACATGAAGTTAAAGGAAGCTCATTAAACCTTAAAAACTACATTTTAAAGCAGGTGTAAAGGGCATCTGTGCTAGTGTGCTCAATGAAGTTCACTCAGGGATCCCCTTAGACACATTTTAAAGGGCGTCCTGTCTTCTGACTTGTACCACAGTCTTCTCAATGTGCTCTAAATTGGACTACAGCCTGCTACACGCACCCCCTGCAGCTGGGACATATGTAAAAAGCTAGAAACCTAGGGATGGAGCGGGGAGAAGCTTAGTTGGGAGATTATACAAAACAGAACAGAGTCAATGTCAGCGGAAGGTAAAGCTTTTAAGACGTGAAAAAGATATGGAGGGGTAAAAATAATGAGGAAGGAAACATACAAATACATGCATAAATGTACACATGCTGTATAAACCACCCACAAATGCAGCTAGTCCATTTGCTTCAAATGCGCACACACTTTCTCTGCCTGCCCCCAGGAGACACCGTCCAGACACGACTTGACAAACATTGCTGAAGAAAAGCCAATATGGCAGCATTTATACACAACACAGGGCCAAGCTCAGAGAACACGGTCCAAAATCAGAGGTCACGATGTAAAAATGTTCTCACGCACACACCCACCTTCAGCGAACCCATATAGCTCATTCAAAAATATACACAGTTCATTGTTTTATTGCCTCACATAATATTTTAAAAACAGTCAGAGTAAGAACATTTTACAAACAGAACCATTAGTGCAAAATGGCGAACCTCAGGACATAAACACAGTTGATTATATTAATAGTGCATTTACTCTTAAATTCATGACCTCCGTTAATAAACATCAAACATAAGAAATTCGTAGGTAAGCATGTATCACTATAACAGTGCAACAATGTGTTGTGCTATAAAAACGGGAACATGATGTAGAATAAACAAGTTATGAACACTTTTTTTCTAACATATACAGCTGTGATAAACTATTATACATGGGATGACAAAATGTACAAAACTAGTATTATTTTATGAGATAAACATCAGTTTAGCTGTTAAAATAGCTAAATGTTCTTCCTCAGGATCCAGAATCTGTAAAACAAGAAAAGTTAACTTAAAAATATTTTAAATTACTTCTGACAAAGATCAAAACGTCTTAGGGAGAGCATCTTTCAAATAATTATCTATAACCATCTATATATTGGAACCTAAGGTTATGAGTTGCCTCTTTACCTCTCCTTCCCAGAATGCATTTACTCTGACAATCCTGTTTGGAGCTGAAGCGGTTTCTATTTCCTCCGCAGCCACCGTACACAAAAGGACGGCATTTCCCTGAGACAGCGTAGTAGTACCAGAGCAGGACATATTCAGTGCAGTGGCCCTCAGACATGGGTTCAAGGCACATATCAGCGTCCGGGTCTGCATTCAGTGGAGGTAGCATTACATCATCAGTTTCAATTAAATAAATAATGCATTCACACTGTTTTAATGAAAATAATGTTTTAAAATGTGAAAATTAAATTTATGAATTTTTTTTTTGATGATAACAACTATATTTAAAATAATGAAATCATAGATCTAAGCTGTCGCTGCAAGGATACAATAAGCAATATATGGTTAATATAAAAATAGTTCCACTTTTTAAACATTTGTTAGCGTGTGTGTTTCTCTGTTAATCTTCTCTCTCACATATTTGCACTTGTAAACACGCAAATCTACACTTGATGAATTTTATCAGTGGTTTAATTATTGTCTTATCTGTCTGTTTCTGTTCCCTGTGTCTCATGGACAGAAATAGACTGTAGAAAAAAGACGGATAAATTAATCTTGGCTATGTGTAATGCCTTGCACTTTGTGGTGCCTGGCACCAACTTCATTGGTACCACGACCATTAATGTGTACTTCTTCGGACTACTATCCTGAACATAAACCCTACATTACCACTGCAAATCCTTTTAATTCGAGGACCAGGTTTAATTTGTGCAGGAAATCGGACTGTATTGCTTATGTAAGCTGTTTTTGTAGATGTATTAACTGTTTAAAAGCACTTGGAGCAGCAGTCAGCAGAGGACGATGTTCTCCTCTTTTACTCTACACACACCTGAGTGGAGTTTGAGTGCGTGTCTCTTTTCTCTCTGCTCTCCATCTCTCTCAGGACTGGCTCCTGAGTGCAACAGAAAAGCTTATGTTATATCCATATTTTTCAGTTAACACCATGTATGCAGAGTCATTGCACAAATATAAATCACATAGATGTGTGTATTAGGGATAACATCTGGAAGTCAGGATAATATTGCAAAATAAATCACCCTCATTTTTCTGATATTACATGACTATTTACTATAAATAAATGTTCATAAAGTAAAAATTTGATTTGACCTGTTTTTATTAAATGAGAAGACACCTAATTGATCTTTGTGCATCACTGAGCTCAACATTGGCATTAGGTCATGAATGAATCATTGTTTTTGAATTAATGATTCAATGACTCTCTCATAAAGATAGACACTTTTGAAGAAAGAGCCACTAAAAATCTCTACCACAAATGGACAGATTGACAGTCTGGAATGCAAAAACACAGATTAAACAATAAAGAAGTCTGTATATTAGTTCTTATTTTGACCATTAAAGTTCACATTAGGCTGCCTCAAGCAATGGTCCAATGCAGACTTTTAAAAAAAAATGATATGTACTGTGTGACTCAGTTGCTTAAAATAACACAAAGAATAAGACCACGCAGAACCTTTGTGTATGACTTCCATATATCTATACCATGTAACCATTACCCTTTTTCCATCTGGAAGAACTAAATGGTGTTTATGGATGAATGAACACATATACAAAGATGCCAGAAATTTACAGTTAATCAACACTCAAATATAAAACGGATTATATAAAAATTAGAGTTTCCCCATCCAAACGCTTCCAGTCCCAAGGACAAAATATAGGCATGATATCATAAAAGAGAAGCCATGTTAACATATTGGTTCAAAGCAGGAATATACCTACTTGTAATGTTGCCATATGCTAATGTTGGCTCAGACTCTGAAACAGCAGGACGAACTGTAGTGGTCTCGTCCTCCACCTCTTCATCCCACACTTTGGGGTGGGTGAGCAAGAACCGAGAGCCAGAATCCGCTCTTCCGTCTTCTCTTAGGATACTCCCATTATCTGGATCATTGGTGTTCACCATCAGGACTATTTCCTTTCCTTTGGTTAAGAATGTGACCATGCTTTAAGCAACTTCCATTAGGCATCAACATCATTAATTCATTGAATTTCACACAAATGGAAAGTAATTCAATCTTTTTTTTAAACCAGAGAAGTCATTACTTCAATAAAATTCTGAAACAGTTCCAGTTTTTTGTTAATTTGGTTTTCGCATTAATGAATGACTTCTGAACATAGAGTTCTTCATTGTTTTTCTTCAGTAAGAGAGCCCACTAAAACACAACAGATGGTGGAACCCATGGGGTCCAGAGGTCTCCTCAACAGGGGCCTCCAAACACATATACTGAGAGACACAAACTCACACAAATACACAAAATCACACACTCCTAAGCACCAACAAATGAATGTGTTAACGAAGCTCAGTTATTCAGTTCAATTTCACTTCAATGGACATTGCTCAACTGAATAGATTTTAGTGTGGGTAGATGGCATATTTAATTTAACATGAATAGACAAGTCTACTTAGTGTTCTGTATCTTGGCGGTAATTATAGCCGATAAAATACTTAAGAAACATAATTTCAAAACATTTCCAGTGGACAAAAACATCTAGAAACATGTTAATGTACATTAGAGGATGCAAAAAATGATTTTCTTTATTCAGTATTTTTGTCTTGTTTCCTATACAAATATCTGATCATTCTTAAATTGAGATGCATTTACTTGAGAAGCAAAATTACTTAAGTTGTTAAGTCCTGTTTTCTGAAAAATTATCAAAATTATAAAGTGAGTTTATGCTTTTGTTTTTTACCCCACTGACAGATTTTGTACACGCATTAACTTAAAATCTTAAGTAATTTTCCTTCTCGAATAGCCTAAATGTATTTTGATTTAAAAGTTGTTGGAATGAAAAACAAGACAAACATACCAAGAAAACCATTTTCATGTCTATATCCTCACAGTCTTGTTATCATTTGCAGTAAATTTAATATGAAGTCCCCACTAAGATCCATTGTGTGTTTAAGAATACAAATGAGCATACACATACTCACCACACTTCTCAACCACCTCCTTTGAAACTAGATCCTTCACTTCCTCCACCTGCACAAAAGGACAATTTTAAAAAGTTTATTTTCACACAGACATAGTATCTGTAATCCATAATGATAAATATATCATAGAAAGAGGGCATTGTCAACATACACTGAGTCCTGGCTCCCCTTTTTCTCCTTTCATGCCCAAGCTTCCCACCTCCCCCTGCATAGAAGATATGCATAACTTTAGACTGAACATGTTTGTGAATGGAAAAAGTCCTAATAGAGTGGAGGATACAGTTATTTGTGTGCAGATTCCTTATTACATCCAGGCCTGCAAGGCCAGGAATTCCAGGGGGTCCCCGTTGACAGGCTTTTCCTCTGCCTCTCCTCCCCTTCTCTCCCTGGGAAGATACAGTGATACAGTAACACATATAATACATAAAAGCACAAAACAGCCACCAACCCTGGACCAATCTTTTGAGCTTAAGGCTACACATGACCAAACCAATGGATTTCCTACTTTATTTTCAACTGACATAGTATATGTGTATAAAAATGTGCTTGGCTTGTTTTAGAATGGAAAAACAGTATACAAAAATGTGTTATTCATAAACATTACTATAGTACTGTCACGGGTACATCCACAGTATTTGTTAATTTTGGTTAACATTAATGTCTTCTTAAATAGAGTAAAAATGAAAAAAGTTATGTGGAATTCACATTACTTAATTTTAAGGCAACGGGTTTCCTCACTTTCTTAAGTTAAGTTAACTGATCACTTTTTACAGTGCTGTTGGGTCAGACACATTTTTATTATGAACTATGTGCTCGAATAAACTGTTTTGGAAATTGTGTGGTTTTTGATGTGAATATCATATTGTTCTGTTTTATTGCACACACACACACACACACACACACACACACACACACACACACACACACACACACACACACACACACACACACACACACACACACACACACACACACACACACACACACGTTAGGTTTCCATGTTTTATGGGGACTTTCGACATAATGATTTTTTTATTAATATAATGACTACCATATCCCCTACCCCTAAATCTACCCATAACAGAAAACTTTCTGCATTTTTACAGTTTCAAAAAACCTCACTTAGTGTGATTTATAAGCTGTTTCCTCATGGGGACAAAAAAATATGTCTCGCCAAGGATTTCCGATATTTCCATCTTTGTGGAGACATTTGTCCTAATAACGGTATACCAGGGTTTCCCTATTACTGTTGGAACTTGTCAAATATAAAACTATAGGGAAACATTGACCGATTCAGCAATCTTTATCTAACTCACAGAAACTGCCTCATGTTTTAAGCAAGTCTGCTGATTCTGTGCTGAAGTACAGTTCACCTTTACCAAAGAGACTCTGTCCGTGAGAGCAGCTTGGCGAACTCTCTGCATTCCTATCGACATCAAGAGATGCTTAATTGTGGCTAAAGGCGGCCTTAGTGCAGTGTTTGGTTTGATAGCTCAAATCTTCATCCCAGCAGAAATAGCTCCTAACCCCCCCACCCCCCAACTCTCTCTATCTCTCTCATCCTCTCCTTCATGTGAGTTAATTAGGGACTTGTCCTCCTACACGGTTCCTCCACATGAGATTGAGTGAGGTATGAAGATGACCATAATTACAATGGTTTGACTATTTATCCATCTGTCTGTAAGGTCTGATGAATCACACACACAAAGGAATAATGAATTCAGCTATATTATTGTTTTTGGTCGTACCTTCGGTCCCACTTCACCTTTGGGTCCAACTGGACCAGGCCGACCCGAAGCCCCATTTGTTCCTGGTGTACCAGCAGATCCCTTAAAACCTGAGAAACCTGGGAAACCAGTTGTACCCTGAGGGGAATGGGTTAAATAATTGAAAATTTGAAAATGAACATATTGGCTTTGGCTAAAAGGACAGAGAAAAAGATTGTTCATTGACACAATGATGTGAAAAATCATGGTTTGTGTATGTCTAGTAACTGATCGTGACATGATAGCAGTGTTATTTTAGTACTATTTATACACTATTATTTTGAATGAGTTTTTTTTTAGTTAAATAATTACATATATTTCGTTCCTCGCACAAATTTATCATATCACCTCAGAAGGCTTTGATATAGCGCATGAGTCATATGGTCTAATTGTAAGATACTTTTATGGTGCTTTTTAGTCTGTTTTGAAGCTTGACAGCTCTTGATTGCAATATGTTTTCATTATATGAAAAACTATTTAAAAAATCTCTATTTGTGTTCCAGTCAAACAGTTTTAGAAAGATGTGAAGATGAGTACATTTTTTTGTGTACTAATTCTTTAATAAAAAGATAAAATTATTATTATTATAAGTATTATTATTTCAATTAACAGTGGTGCTGTAATTTTTACAGTGTCAGTATACCTTCTCTCCTTTCTGTCCAGGAGTTCCGTCAAGACCATTCAATCCACTATCACCCTTTTCACCCTAAACATTAACAAAAACAATAAATCTTATACTTAACTTGACATGATGATATCTGTTTGTGTAACTCACCTTTCGTCCCGGGATACCGTTTAGACCTGGAATGCCATGCCTGCCAGGGTCCCCAGAATCACCCTGTGTTTTACAGTCAAAAGAAATGTTATTAGTGGTTTATTTAATCCAGTTTTTTTATTTAAGATGAAATGTAGACAAAAACACCTGTTCTCCATCCAGTCCTGGGTTCCCTATTCGACCAGGGAAACCTCTGAAGCCCTTCAGGAGAACAACGCAATGGTTACAGACAGGTGAGAACACAAAAACTAAATCAATAAGTTCAGATTGACACTTCTTACCTTCTCTCCTTTAATTCCTGTATCTCCAGGTAAACCAGGCTCACCTGTCTCACCCTGAACACAAAAAAACATTTTCTTTCAGTCTATATCCCTTAATAAAGTGTGTGATCTTTTAAACAACAACAACAAAATAACTAAAAGGACAACCTACTTAAATATTTAATCAGTCATCTAAATAATGTAGTTAGTAAGAAAGGTTAAGGAACAGTGTTGTCCCTCTCATTTGCCTCTGTTGCTCAGAGGATTTTCTTCATAATTAATATTTTATTCAGATGGTTCATATTCTCACCTGATCCCCCTTTTTGCCCTGCAGGCCCATGTCTCCCTTATCACCTTTTTCACCATCCAATCCATGTTCTCCATTTCGGCCCTGTAACAAATCTCAGCCAATCAGTATGTTGTATAGAAGTATAATCCTTAAAAATGCAAACATCTCAAACTTAGGTTAATGAAACCACCACAACCACTTATGCTACCTTTTCCCCATTGGCGCCGGGCTCCCCTGGATCTCCCTATGGAAAAATGTTAACGTTCCACAGTAAAAAATATTTAACAAAGCAATATAACCCATACTAAAAATGCAGTTTTATATAGCAATATAGTAAAAAAACTTCATAGTAGTGCTAATTCTGACCTTTTGTCCTACTGGACCACGTGCGCCAAAAGTCCCCATGCCTCCTTTGGTACCAGCCTCACCCTTCAGTCCCTGAAATTATATCAAACAAGCATTGGAAAATCACTTTACATGTCCATGTACATGAATCTCTACAGGTATCAACCGTTACTGTTCAGAAGTTTAGGATTTCTACGATTTTTAATGTTTTTTAAAAGAAGTCTCTTGTCCTCACCAAGGATTCACTTATTTGAATACAGTAAAACAGTAATACTGTGACATATTACAATTTAAAATAACTTTTTCCAATTTTAATATATTTTAAAATGTAATTTATTCCTCTGATGGCAAAGCTGAATTTTCAGCAGCTATTACTCCAGTCAGAAATCATGACCTCAAACATTTGAAAAGTAATGTATATTTCACTCAGTACGGTGTGTAAAATACCTTCGCACCAGGTGGACCATCTTCCCCCTTCTCTCCTTTATCTCCGTCAAATCCTGGAAGCCCACGTTCACCCTGCCATATAAAATTCAGACATACTGTACACTGACGTACATATAAATAATACATTGACCTGTACGTGTCCTTTCTACTTTAAAAGGTAACAGTTTATATTAAAGTCTAATTTTTTAACAGTTAATAAACATGAACTAACAATGAGCAATATATTTTTACAGATTTTATTAACCTTTGTTAATGTTAATTAATAAAATGTTCATGTTAGTTCACTGTGCACAGTGTTAACAGATACATATTTTGATCTTAAATGTTGAGTTATACATAAGCTAAGATAAATCAATTCTGTATAAAGTATTGTTCATTGTACTAACTAACGTTAACAAATGAAATCTTATTGAAAAAAAATATCAAAGTTGCTCATAAGTGTTGTGAAGTGTTATGAGTTGCACAGTCATTTATGATTCAAGTATATAACTTATACATAAATACAGAAATATTACCGTCTCTCCTTTTAGACCCTTATATCCTCTGGGTCCTGGCATGGAGAGAGGGCTACCCTTCAAAAACAGGAAAACAATAAGGTAGTTAGTAAATAAATCTAAATAAACGCCATCCAGGTATGCATATATGCTGTCCTTACCTTGTCTCCTCTGTGACCAGTCACACCTTTGTCTCCCTGTCAATCAAAAAGTTTTGTCTTTGTTAATTTTGTCTGGTTTATATTATAAACAATTGAGTCTAAAATGGTACGTTATATGGACTGTTAAAGCTTTCTACAAACACTGTTGTAAATTTGAACCTTTCACACTCTGAATAAAATAAACCGGCTTTATTCTCAACTGACGCAGATTGTGACGTTGGTGTGAGTGTGTATGTCTGTGAGAAGAAGAAAGTGCTGTTCACAGCAGTTTCAAACATACAAAGATTGGCTTGAGCAGAGAAAGAGTTGAAGAGAAGGCACTGGCAAGTCAATACAGAGAGGAGAGAGGCTCTGTGAGCACAGTAGTGCTGTCAAAGCGGCCTATAAATCTGTGAGCTACAGAGACTGACCCCTGGCAGAGTTGGCTTGGCTATTAACATTTAAAGCCCTGCAATGCTTGGCCAAAACCACCATAGACATTGAGCGGGACAAGTCCTCCCCAATAGTTAGAAAGGGAATAGAATATTCTTGATGCTGCCTTGCTGCACTCCTTTACACTGCACTCTGTTCGAACAGTGCTCGTCAATGTCAAAATGACTGAGTTGGCCATTCAAATCAAAGGAAGCGGGCCTTGCCGTTCACAGAAAACAAGTGCAAATTCCAATGCAACACTTTAGTTTTAAATCCCCACCGAAGTGCCTTGAAACGCACAGCATTATTCAATGTGCTGACGTAATTTCACTGAAACAGGAAGACAGGCGGGACATATCGAACAGCTCCTCCCTTTAAAAAAAACAGCCAATAGAGTTTAGTTTATATCACAGCTCGTCCAGAGCCGTTGAGTTCGTCAAAGCCGCAGTTTCCTCCTAATGTACTTCATATCGCTTTGAAATATAGCACTCTTTGTTAAATTCAAATGGGTCCAATATATTTCTTGGTATACGCCGATTCGTACATATGATCTGCTCAGTGCTATCGTGTCTTTTGGACCGGAGCAGACTGTGTGCTATCTGAATAAAAATATGTTATCATTTACATGAATCACGTAATTCATAAATGAATGTGACGAGACAAGAAACGTTTTGCGTTCACCCCCCCCCAAATAAAAAACTTAGGTCACCCCAAATGTTCAAGACGTGGTAACGGCCTTGATTCAATGTGGTAAACTTAGAATTTAAACCAAGATGGGTTAAAAATGGAAACTCACCTTTTCTCCTTTCACACCAGTCAGGCCTTTGGGACCCTTAATTAAAGAGAAAGGTCACAAGAACTTAACACATTGTACAGAATCACGACAGCTGCGGCACTTCGACCATTTCAAGTTTTGCCAGGTATTGTGTATGAAAATATTTATTTTAGATAGTACAGTTAAAGAGAGGACAGGACTACAACAAGATATTGGTGATATTTTTCCGATGACAGTGAGAGCAGATGCAAACAAACAGAAATGGGAGAGTGTGATTTGGTTCAGCTTCTTTAAACACGACACTCGGGCTGTTGTTGTCATGCCCTACAAACATGAGGTTGATAGGAAGAGATTCTTTATCACTAAAATGTGGAAAATGTTATTCACAAACTCCAATACAGATCAGTTAACAAATCAATCAATATAAGGCAGAGAAAATTCCTTGTGATAAGCTGCCTACTTTCTCTGATGTACCTGATGTAGGATGTATGAATGAATGAATGAATGAAGTGAATGAGTGAGTGAATGAATGAATGAATGAAGTGAATGAATGATGAATGAATGAATGAATGAACGAGTGAGTGAGTAAATGAATGAATGAATGAATTAAGCGAATGAGTGAGTGAATGAATGAATGAATGAACGAACGAACGAACGAACGAACGAACGAACAAACGAACGAACGAACGAACGAACGAACGGGTCTGTCCATACACTTGAAATGGGTCTGCATTTAATCTGCTTACAAAATATTGTCTACAGAATGACACATGACTCACCATGAGACCCGGAGGCCCTCTAACACCGATAGTGCCTTTGGCTCCCTTGTAATAATGAGAAGTTATTAATAAGCATTTAGAGTACGCAGAGAAAAAAAAAAACATGCTTTTCAACACTAGGTTTTATAATTTCTCATTTATTTACATCTATAATGACAATAAACTAATATGCTATTACAGAATAAACATTACACCTACAATCTATCTGAAGGAACATTTATCATAATATTACCCGGCGACCTGGGAGCCCGGAAATTCCCCTGTCACCTGGTTCCCCTGGGATAGTGTCTCCCTGGTGATAGCAGATAAAACTTTTCATAAATGTTTTTGTTTATGTCTGTTTTTGGGTATTTCAACCTAACCTGTTGCAATGACTTACCTTTTCACCTTTAACCCCGGAAAGGCCAGGAGGACCCTGTAAAAAGACCAACAAGTTCTCAGTTCATTCTAGCCCTTCAATTTTCACTCTATAAATTAAAATACAGAGTAAATGCAGCAGTGGTACCTGTTGTCCAAGTGGACCAATTGCACCTGGAGTGCCAGATGACCCATTCTTTCCCCGTCTCCCTCTATCACCCTGTAAAATCATTAAAAAAAATAAACAATTAATTCATTAGTTAATTTTTCGCTTTCAAATAGCAAAATGTGATTACATCAACAAAGTCATAACAATAAGGAAATGATTTAACATATAAAATGGGTTGATCATTACCTTTCTACCTGGCTCTCCAGGGTCACCTGGCTGACCTCTTTGACCTGGTGACCCAGGGATGCCAGGATTGCCACGGATCCCCTGAATGCCCTGTGCTCCAGTCGGTCCTGGTTCTCCAGGCTCACCCTAAGCACATAACACAACATCAGCAACAAGACGTCTATTATTAGCTGTGTTTGGGTTTATGTTGGTATTCTCTCCTGCATGTCAACCATTAAACAGCCCAACTGGGAATGACAGTTAATTTGACAGTTTTGATAAAGAACACACCTTTTGTCCTGGTGGACCGGCTTGACCAATTGGCCCACGGTGACCAGTTCCAGGTTCTCCCTGAAACAGAACACATTAACAAATCATAGGAGGCTAAATCATTATGGGATAAACAGTTATTGACACCAGGCTGAAAATGAGTTTACCTTCTGGCCTTTTTCTCCAATCTCCCCCTGCGCAAATTCACAAACCACAATCAGCCACTCACAACCACTTTTTTCACAGGGCAAATAACAAAGAGCTCAGAAGTTCTCCATCAGCACTACAATATTAACAAAACTAATTAAATCCATTTCAGGCTCGCAGGAGTAAAAATAAAGCTCTGGGGGCATCAAAGCAAGCGGAAGGGGACTACTGAAATTCCACCCACCAGGTTTGATTGACAGTAATCATTTCAACATTGTGAATGAGGAGGCGGGGATGTCATGTGTGTGGGTGGTGTGCAGACCAATCAGGAAGCAGGGATTATTATCTAACAGACTTTGGTTTGGGAACACACAGAGCTTATTCAGTTATAAGAGCCGTCGAGAACATTGCTCAAATAACATTATTTATCAGGATGGGACTGTCATGCTTATTACTAAGAACAGATCGTTCTGACTTAGAATGAAAAAGCTTGCCTGACCTTAGGGCCTGGTTTTCCGTTTTCACCTGGAGGTCCCTGTTCATCGAGGAAAAACATCATATTACAGTAAATAAATTAGGGTCCAAAAGTCTGTGTCTGTCCTAAAAATGTGGGATTTAAAATCTAAATTTGGAAATAACCATGGAATATATAATATAATATAATGTTTATTTATATATTTACAAACATATATTTTATAATGTTTTCCATTGGCTCAAAGGTAATATATATTTTATTCTCTATTACATGTTGTGGACATGTGGAATATTTGTATTTTTGTTGAAAACTGTCATTTTAAAGCACATTCTTACCTTCAGATAATCACAGTGGGAAATACGGGGCCCCATGTCTTCTTCTCCGTTTGTCTCTCCCATCCTCTCTCTCTCCATCTTTTCTCTTTGTCTCTCCCACTCTATTCTTTGTCTCTGTAACTGTCTCTCTCTCTCCTCGTTTTCCTCTTGCTCCATCTCTGTCTCCCTCTCTAGCTCTCTCTCCCTTTCAAGTTCTTCTGCCCTTTCTCGTTCCAGCTCCATCCTTTCTTTTTCCATCTCCTGTCTTTCTCTCTCCCTCTCTAGCTCAAATTCTTCCTCTGTCTCTTTGCTGCCTGTCTCCTTATCACCATCACCTGAACTGTATTCTTTGGTCTCAGTCGCACCATCCTCTTCCTCCATGTCCCACTGTGCCTCAGTTTCCTCTTCAATCATTCTTTCCTTGTTCTTAAGATAGACTTCGTCTTCTCTCTCGCCCTCTTCTTCCCTCCCTCTTTCCTTGTACGTCTCTGCAACAGGCTCAGTGTCTTTGTTTTCTTGCTTCTTTTTCTACAAAATTGACAGAAAAATAAAGCGCGAGATCTTTATATCATGCTATTAGATTCCCTTTTTCATGCACTGTAAAAAATATAAGTAAATAATCAATAAAAAAAAAAATCAAATATTTATTTGATCACAGTATTTTTTGTTTACTTACTATTCCAAAATTTTAACAACTTTCAGGAATAATGCATCTCAACACAGTTTTCTATTAACATACTAACAGTATTTTATGTGTCTAACAGTTCAAATAACTAACGTGGTAATAATTTTTATTTCATTGATTCAATTTAAGAATCTTCTTAAACTTTAATTACAAATCTAAGAAAAACTCCTTGCATGGCATTTCTAAGTCCACTTTTCTTTGAGTTCCTATATTTCTTTTAGGTAGATTAAACTCACTCACATTTAGCTTCTTTTTGCCTCCTGCTCCTGAGGTGGAACGCTAAAAGAAGATGAGATAACGCAATTTTACTTTATTCCCTCAATTTCCCTCCATTACATCATGCAGCTCTCCATAATGAGCTTATCAAATCAGAAGCACATCACCTTATATCCTTGTCTGTAACGGTTTTGTCCTCCTGGCGTCCCAGGCATGTATGCCTAAAGATGACACACTTTATTTCTGCTTCATTAAGATGCTTATTCTATGTACAAATTGAAATTCTCCTAACAAAACATTAGCCGAACTGTTATGAACAAGTTGTTTTACCATGTACTCAGGCGAGGGGGCGCTCCTCTTCACTTTAGATCTTGCCCCTTCCAGGCCACTATTGTGGGACAAGTACCCCTGTTTACACCCAAACAGTCTTATAAACATCTTTCTATTACTCATGTACATTTACTCCACTACTTTACTGTATTTACTTACTAAATCAATTGTTTTAAACGCCACATGTGTATTTAGGCACCATAACATTACACTGTACTGCACTGTACACTTTCAGAAAAAAATACAATTCATGCATTAATAAGTACACTTTAGGTACTAATATGTACCCTTGAGGTGTAAATAAGGTACAAAGGTAGCTTTCGAAAGGGTTTCAAGTAACCCACTAACAGCTTTTGTACCTTTTTTCTGAGTGTATGAAAAAATGTATATGCACTTTTAACAGTTTTATTAAATTAATAGTAAATTAAATTAACAGCATGCACATTGACATGTAGAATATAAACTGATAGAGATCAATTAAATAAAACCTATAATATCGGCCAATAACTGATATGGTACCAATATAGTGGACCACTTTATTTAAAAATGTTATGAAGCAAACATTTTTCATGATTGTGAAAAGAATTAAAGACACACATAACACACAATAAAGACTCAGAAACAGGTTAAGACTGGTTTAGGAAGAACACATTTACTGACAGACATGCACAAACAGATTAAATACAAAAAGAAAAGCAATATGTCTTTGAATTTCACCAGTGAAAACAGGTAGCACATCATGTTACCGCAAATGAAAAAAGTAAATATGCAAACAAACAAAATACAATCCTTTTTCAGTCTTATCAATAAATAAGGAACTGATGAACAAATCGATGTTGCATGAGCTGACAGGACAAATGATTTGAAACTCTAATTAAAACAACTTTAAGACAGCGTTTTGTGTTGTCATATTTATATGAATTATATGAATGATTTAGCTTGTGTTTGTTCAGTAAAGATGTTTATACTGGGCTGGTATCTCTTCAGAGAGTGCTGGTGGTTCTTCTCAATCTATCAAAGGCACTGCAGCGTACTGAACGCTAGACGCGGTGGAGGCGGCATGGATGAATGACATCATCATTGTGCGACGGGACAGGAGGCTCTCCCAAAGTAATGCCGGCCAGTGAGATCCTCCCCATCTTTTACCCTTCACAGTTTCTACACACTTGAATGTCTCTCTTACAGATTTTAAGGGAGCTCCTGTGTTAAGAAAATAAATATATTAAAGAAAACCTGTAGCTAATCTGTAAAAGCGACTATGAAGTGTGTTTAATGTTTCATTCTGCAAGTACACAAACCAGAGGAATCATGCTTGGATGTCAATGTGTTACTTCATGATATTTCATTATATATGAATTTTTATGTTCTTGAAACTCACACTTTATACTTATACATTGAAGTTGACTGTTTAAAATGCATATGAACTTACGCAAAATATTGTTTGCACTGGTGAAATTCTTTGATTTTGTCATGCAAAAAATAGAGGCATTTTACAAAATGCATGCTAATTAAAAGTGCCTGCTAAACTCAAATGTATTCATCAGTTGCAATAAGGAAAGATTCCCAAATCTGTAGTTAGTTCATGCTTCAAACAAAAGCCACATGCAAGACTGAGCTGTGGAAAAAAACAGGAGGACAGAAAGCAAAATCACGGACAAACTTTTACCTCCTCTGCAGTTTGTGTTGTATTTATCACTGGTAATAATGTGGTTTCAGGTGGCTTCTGTGAAACACAAAAAAATAAGTTAATGTGTATATATAATATACATTAAGCTGCTGAAATGCGAACAAGTACCTGTTCTGTTACTCTTGATGAAAGCAGGGGACTCGCTGGTGTTGTGTGAGCCGTCTGAAACAAATTGAGAGGACATTTTTCTATCAATCAAACTTGTTGCAAGCTATACTGTGCAAAGGGGATAAATGATGGTGCATGTTTGTCATAAGGGAATTATATAAATTACAGTTTTTCTCATTTGCTAAGGCTCGCTAAATGAAACTGGGATCCGTTTGATCTTCATCATCGTATTATTAGCACAGCAGAAGTCTTCTCTTGCAAATGCTTTAACACTTTTTCATTTGTTTCACACATTTTTCACACCCTTTTTCAAAACAGTTACCACAGATCTCATTGAAAGACCCCAAACTTTATTGGATTCACTGTGTTGAACAAAAGGAAAACATCTATAAACAGCTGATAAAAAGTACTTGCATAATTATAAATCTCTATGCAGTTGTGTGAAACTCATTTGCACAACTCTTCAATCAGCAATCAGTCCTCATCCATCTATAAAAGATGCCACCTCTGTGTTGCTATTTGCAAGCATGGATCAAAGAGGCCATAGGCACGGAAGGAGAGGAAGAGGCCATGGCAGAGGGGCCAGAGGAAGGGAGGAGGAGGAGGAAGAGGAGCAAGAGGAGGAAGAGGCCATGGCAGAGGGCCAGAGGAAGAGGAGTTTGTATGCGTGGTGGAGGAGCTGCAGCAGCAAGAGGACGAAATCGAGCTGAAGTTTCAAATGAAATTTGAAAACATGAAATTTTCAAATGAAAAACAATTATTGACCATGTCATCAATCATAGCTTGTCCTTTAGAGAGGCTGGACAAAGGGTCCAGCCCATTCTGAGTCGGAGCACTGTGGCATCTATTGTCAGGCTTTTTCAGAATGAACAGGTAATTGACAGTGTTACTGTAATGTATACCACTATTTCAGCTTTACTGTATTGCCCTGTTAGCAGAACAAACTGTGTATACAGTAATGCAGATCTTTTATCAATCCCAGTTATGTGACTGTCATATAGTAATGTAAATTTTGACATGCTTTTTGCTTTTACTTTATAGAATCCACAGAATATATATATATATATATATATATATATATATATATATATATATATATATATATATATATATATATATATATATATATAAATTTTTTTTAAGGTATTTCCACCCATAAGTTTCATTTGGTAGCTTTTCTTTTCCAGTATCCATTTGAGTTTGTAAAGTATCATTTCATATTGATGGCTGTATTTTGTATTTTGTTGTCCATTGTGTAATGATTGATTGAAAGAATAAATTAATTTGACCACAAGTTGTGTTTTTTGATGGAAATATTTTCTTATGTTACATGTTTTTAATGTTTTGTGAGTGTTAGAGCATTTTGCTCACAAAATTAGTCATTTTGGCCATTGAGCTTTAGTTTTATCCTATGTGTTAACTGTTTTGAAAATGTGATGTCAGAGTGGGCAAATGTGTTTAAGCAATCGAGAAAAACTGTAAATTACAGTAAATTAAAATGATCCATTCATAAAATATGCATTCACTACTGTTCAAAATGTTTTCCAGTTTCCACAAATATTAACCAGCACAACTGTTTTCAACATTGATAATAATAAGCAATGCTTCTTGAGCAGCAAATCAGCATATTGGGATGATTTTTGAAGGATCACGTGACACTGAAAACTGTAGTAATGATGCTGAAAATTCAGCTTTGCTGTCTAATAAATTATATTTAAAATATATTAAAATACATCAGTTATTTTAGATAATAATTTCACAATATTGCAATTTTCTGTATTTTTTATTTGCATCAAATAAATGCAGCCTTGGTGAGCATTATAGACGTCTTAATAAATCTTTTGAAAGGTAGTGTATACTCTTACCAGTCTGATCTCCTCTGGAGACTGTGTAATCCGAGAAGATGTTTCTGTCTCACCCTGTGTGCATTTTTAACATTTTTGGAACATCATAAAATGCCCTGCTTCTATGCAACCATTAACATTTTAAATTATTAATAGTATTAAAAATAAAGGTTAAGCAGAAACTCTTACCTCAAATTCTTGTGTGTATAAAGCTGTTGTTGCTGAGAATTTTTGCTGAGGAATAAAAACTTTAGCTCAATGCATATCATACAACCATATAGTATTGAGGAAAAACTGTAACACTGTAACATGCATTTATCTAAATTGTGACTGTGTCTGCAATAGTGCTTTCAGTTGTAAATGTATATGAGTATATTGTGATTTGATTTGGTTTGGTTTTGATAACGCTCACCTCCTCTCCTCCGTCCTCCTCCTCCTCTCTCGAGAGAAAAGGCTCTTTTGTGGGCAGCTCGTCCTGACATGATACACACAAAACATTAAAAAATCAACATGAAAAGTTCATGAAAAATGCCTTGTATGAAGAAGACATAAACTGAAAGCTGAGAGATTATGAGAATAATAAATCAACATTAATTAGAAATGTTGTGATTATGGTTTCTTATTTAGGTTAGGGAGTGGGCGTAATATATTAAAGTCTTTTAAATTGCGAAGTGAACGTTGTGATTGGACTCTCCAGTGTGGGTGTGCAGGGTGAAGGAGATATGAGGTAAACTTATTAGTGTAGGCTGATATGTCAGCTCCCATTCAGCTAATTATGCATGTGTGAATATTAATAGACACATTATAGATCAAATCTGATGTACTGTATGATATCTTCTGAGTTTATGAATCACATCAGTGTATTTGCCTTCATCAAGGTGTCTAACATTAGATTTCACATCATACTGTATGATCATGTGATCATGCATTTGTCTGTTTTTACCTCATATTCAAGACTGTATTCCTCATCATCATATGATGCTTCCTCAACCTCCTCTTCCATGTTGTCTTGGTCTTCCTGTAATTTAACATAGAAAGAGAAATGATTTCTGCCTTCTAATGATGAATATAGAACATGATCAGCTAAATAGGTTTGTTTTGATGCTAATGAACAAACAAACAAACTAACAAACAAAAATGAGAGAGAATAGATTAGTAACACATTTACATATTAGACGAAACATTGGTAATCATGTTTTGTGGAGAATTTAAGTTGTTATAAACCACCCAAAAATTTACATTCCATTAAAGCCATATTTTCATTTTTGGGTGAATTATTCTTTTAGTTCAAGTAGTAATACTGTGATTAGTAAAAATTTGTAGCATATTTGTTAAATTATTAATGCATTATGATTATGGCCGAACCACAGGTGCATTTAATGTTCGATTTAATAGTATGTTTAAAATGTATTTAGGGTTTATGCTTTTTTTAATGAAATATTTAGGCATATTTAGACAAGTATATATAAAACAAATTATAAGCATTTAAGCATAAGAAGGCAAGTTTGTAAAAAACAAAATGAAAATTTAGCTATCTCTAGCATATCAGAACATTTAAGTAATCAAAAAAATAAAGTTGAACGTAAAATGAAAAAAGGCAATTATTTAGCACTGTTAAGCTCTTTTAGATGTGAATGATGTGTGCATGTCAGGTTAGATGCGATGATGAAACATTTACCAAACGTTTCCTTTGCCGTTTTTGCCGTCCTTTATTTCCTTTGCCCTGGTTGAGAGTTTAGCAGTTGAGAAGCATCATAATTCATAAGAAGGCTTTAAATAACAATCATCAGAAATATTTAGAGACACTTAGGAGGTTAGCAGCCATGATGTTTTATTATATTTAATTGTAATGTTTAGTTCTAGTTATATCTGGTTAGGCTTTTACTATTAATGCACAGATTAAAATTTTCACCAGTATAAAGATATTTGTCTGTTTAACCCTATAAAGCCATGAAAGCCTGATGTATCAAATATGATACTCAACCAAAAACACATATACAAACATTTTTTGTAGACTTTTTGTTTTAGATTTTCTCTAAGTATTTAAAATTAATTAATTATTATTATTATTAGATTTTTTTCAAATTATTTCACATGTCATGCATTACAGGGTTAATAGCCAAAACATGTTTATGGCTAATTTGACTTTTTTATTAAGTGATGTCCTGTCAATTTACAGTAAGTACAACATAGAACTGTGACTGAAACTCATTTATAACACATTGAGATAATTTACCTTCCCCCTCTCTCTGCCTTTCTTCTTCTCTCCAGATAATTTTTTCCCTGTGTCCTCATGGCTGTGGAAAACTGTCTCCATACTTACCTCTACCTTCCCAGAACTCAGCTGTCAAAAAAAGATGGATTTAATGATCGAAACTTGTTTTAAAAGTAGCCATTCAATGGTGTTATGTTAAAATAAATCAGAAAAAAAGACATTCCAAATCAAATCAAATCATTTAAAGGGTACCTATCATGGAATTTTGAAAATTACCTTTCATGTAGTGTGTAACATAGATCTAAGTGAACGAAAACATCCTGCAAAGTTTTAAATATGAAAGTTCACCGTATACAAAGTTATTATCTCTCAAAAGTAAGAGTCGACTCTGAGTCGTTGATATGAATCGATAGACGAACGATGCATTTTCTCTAACTTTCGTACGTCACTTGTACAAGTTATTTGAATAAGATACGCCCACTCATTGCATTAGGAGACACCAGGGAAAACATCATGTCGACGAGACGCTGCTGTGTTTTGAAGTGCGACGCAAAAGCAAACTTTTTTCATCTGCCCAGTGAGGAGCATTTGAAGACAGTGGCTACAGTTCATAACTATACCACAGAAGTATTATAGCCCGAACTTGTTCTGTGTTCACGTCATTTTGAAGATGATTGCTTCACAAACCTAAATGCTATAAAGTATGGATTTGCGAGCCGGCTGATACTGAAGGAGGGAGGTTCAGTACCGAGTTTATTTGGATCAGCTTCCTTCTCCGAATCACAATCTGTAAGTAGGCTGTTGCTTTTATGTTTGTATCATGTTCTATAATTATTTTGTGTGTTGTGTACGCACAGGCACAGCGCAGCTTCTAGCAGCTAACTTAGGTCTTCAATGTCAATTGTATTGAAATATGTGAAGTGTTTGTCGTTGTTAATGGAGTTGTGACAGTCACTCATTTCGGTCTTTTGTCACGCTCTCCGGCCACACATTGTATTTTTCATGCTGAAAAACTATTTGTAATATATTTAATATGCCGCAGTGCCCAAAACTCACTCACTGTGGAACCGGCAGGATTCAAGCGCGTCTCCTCCAGTGTTGCCAGGACCATATGCCTGCACTGTTTCCGCGGGTTGTTTGTGTAGTGCACGCTGGTTGACGGGATTGTTTTATCCACTGGAACATGATTGTTATTGAGGAAACACCCGGGAACGCTATTTGAATATTTTTGGCCGTGATTGGGTTAGTTTTGATGAGCAATTGGGCTGGTTTTGTTGTGCAGACCTGGCAACCCTGGTCTCCTCTGGTGTTGTTCGTCTGGTGTTGTTAGCCAATCAGAAAATAGCACTGTTGTATCTGGGTAAGATCTAGCGCAACAACCAATGACACCCCGTCGGCTGGGTGTCTAACATATCACCACAGATTAGCGTCACGCAAAGGCGGGGTTTGGAAAAATGACTCGCTAAACGATTCATATGGGAGTCGGTGAGCAAATCAGGTAAAAATAAATGCATATTATAAGACAACAAAAGTGTTTTTTTGTCATTGCATGCTTGTAAAACTGTTGTTGGGGACTCCCAGAACAATATTAGGAACATTTTAAATGCCATAATAGGTACCCTTTAACATTCTAACTACAGCAAATTGTAATTTAATTGAGCTCTGATTGATTTAAAATGTATAAATGCTCAAGTGCTGAGGTGTATGTTTGACATTATCCTTTAGATGGAGTGCATTTTGTAAACAACAATAAACACACTCTACTGAACTTCAGTACAATAAACAACATTTAATATCACTACTGAACATACCCTCTCAGAGGAAGTGTTGGTTTGGAGAAATTTCAAAGGTGTTACATCACTGAAGTTGGTTTTCAAGAGTTTCTTTTCTTCGACATCTAGTAGCTTGTCCTTTGTTTTACTGAGGTCAGTCTTTTTGTGAATAGTAGAGATGGTCCAAAGGGTTGGATCCACCTCTGTTTCATCCACAGGCTCCTTAAAAGACAACAAAAGCCACATTAAAAAAACAACAACAACAAAAGTAATGCTTTCATTAAATGTTTAAATTATAACATTATCTTGAACTCAATCAGCACATGAGGGGGACAATAACAATATGATATTACTCCTTGAAAAAGCAACATTACATCAGAGCAAATCAATCAAGTATAAGCCTAAATCTGAAAAAAAAAAAAAAAAGTGTTGATGTTGGGTTTGAAATGGATTATAAATAACAGTGCTGTAAATACTGACAAAGTAACAATTTTTTTCTTACAGGACTGGGTTCAGGTATCTGCCCCTCTTCAAGGTCAGACTCTTCCTCAATCAAATCCGTATCAGGTAATATCTCTTGTGGGTGACTGTACTTTACTGAGCTCTGTGGATTAGAGTGAGCTCTCATTATTCAATAAGCGGTAGGTATGCATGCAAATCTGACTAGAAGTCACAGTGTTTGTATTATTGTTATAGTAATTCATTTTCCTGAGATGTTTTGCATGTTTAGGAGGCTACTAACGGTGTATTCGGTGATGACGTTGGAGTCAGGCTCCTGTCTGTCTCCTTTCCCTCGTCTGCTAGTGCTGATGTCATGAAGAAGCTCCTCCATTCCATCCTGAAGCAGCCTGTCAATCAAGGCCTTCAGCAGCGAGAGCTGGGAAGTGTGTCATTATTTATTGCAAATGCGGTACTGTTTTATTGTAGTGTAATGCAAGTCAAAATTGTTAGAATTCATATAAATAAATAAAGAAGAAGATGACAATAAAATGGTTGATAAGACCAGTAAAAAGCTTAAAATCCTTTCTGGCCTATTCACATTTGTTAATGAGTAACTTGATTTTTAAAACAAAAAAGTCATTTAAATGTTTGATATGTAATGGGTGTAATGAATGCAGCCTCCATTGAGAATATTGCAGTTATCATATTCATAATGTTTTACAATTATTTTTATTTTGTTTATAAAGCATGTTTTCAGTAGTAATATAAAATATTAAAGCAAAAGCTTAATATCATATTAAAGCTTAATATTTGATAAAAACTGAAGTAAAGGTGCTAATTATATTATATTTTGTTATTAGTTAGTAAAACACCTTTTGCACAAATATATAGTGTCATTCAGTTTTTAACATTTAGTATTTTGATTTCAGTAAAAAATAGACAGTCTCAATCTAGCCACACATATTTACATATAAAAAAACATTTTATTTATATATTTCCATAGCATTACTTCAGGCATCATGTCTAAAAAGAACCATCATTTTTAAAATTGTGTTTTTAAATTAGTAATGAAGTCCATTTATGTAAGAAAATCAAACACTGTGCTTTCAAAATTCCTGCAGGGTTAAAATCAAGCGGTTTAAATATAGCACACTTACTTTAATACCATATGAATCAAACAAGCCTTCAATGTCCTAAAACGGAACAAAACAATATGTTTACACCACGTAAAATCAGTTTTTGTAATGAAGTAAATTAAGTATAGGGATTGAGAAGACCTTCATTTCAACAGCTCTCCCAGGTGGACCAGCATCACCCTGTTAAATAATACAGTGCCCACTATCATACCTTCTGCAACATAGACATGAAAGAAAAACTTCAATGCAATCAATGAGATTTAGAAGGTTTGGTACCTGCTCTCCTTTCAAACCCATCTCTCCTTTCTCTCCCTGCCAACCAAAATAGAAAAATGAGATATCGCCTTAGAATCTTTTAATTTCGTCAAGGATTTTTGGCAATTTATACTTTACCTTCATCCCAGGAGGACCCTACACACAGAAACACACGTAAGCGCTAAAAAAGTACCTCAAACTCGTGATTTTCAAAAACATAAAAGCCTCACAGTCTTTGCATTCAAATGTCTCATTGGTCTGCAGTCACATGTATGTTGTTATATGATATATGTGTTGATTATTTGGTAAAGCAGCTGGTATTCACAAGGCTATCAATGTGAGACTCACCGCCGCACCAGGGGGACCCATTGGTATGGGAAATGCTTTTTTAATCTCCTCAATAGACATACCCTGTGAAAAAAAAATTATATAATTTAGCAACAGTAATGGCTGCAAATACAATATTGTCTAAGCTGAAACAAAACAAACTTTTACCTCTTGGAGAACAATGGGAGGACCTGGCAAGCCTGGAGATCCTTGCTCTCCCTTTTGGCCTTCATTTCCCTAAGGTAGTTAAAATGTCAAAAATACATAACATATTATAGATATAAACAAACCATATAATTATACCACAGATTGCTTAAAACGGTTGATTTTGGATATCTTACATTGGCACCAGGTTCACCTTTTTCCCCCTATGTATTAAAATAAAAAATGATGTTGGCCAAATACATTTAAACTTAAATAGGGTTTTAATGGGACACTGGAATAGTTCATATCAGTCTGTTCTCCCACCTTTATTCCTTCATCACCCTTTGAACCTTGTTCTCCCTAGAAAAAAAAAAGTTTTATTAAAGAAAAAAGTTTTTAACAAAAGCCTTTAGAGCTACAATATATAAACCCTACATCTTTTCCGGCTACTCCACGTTTCCCATCAACACCAGGTTTGCCCTGAAAGAGGAGAGAACAGAACATAAGAAAATAAAGAAAATTGATAGCTTTATTATAGAGATATTATGGTTTATATCTGCTGTAAATACTAATATATGCTCACAGGAGTTCCAGGTAAACCAGGCATACCAGTGATCCCAGCACGCCCATCTCCTTTCTCTCCTTTCTGTTTAATAAAAAAAAAGGGTTACACTTTATTTTAAGGTGTCATTGTTACAGTGTAATTATGTGTTTAAGTACTGAGTAATATTAAGTAACTACATGTACTTTATGTTGTAGAAATTTTAATAGTCATTTATTCCTAATCTATTCAATGTGTAAAAGTATATGTGTGTACGTGCTTGTGCGTGACGTTTCAGGAATATATGGGACAGGACATCTCGACCTTAGGAATGGTCAAATTTGGCTGGTTTATTCCAGTACCAGTTTGTGTTATTAAGTAGAAACTGAACAGAAGTGGGGGCCTTATCTGGGTGGAAAAGTACAGCGAGTGAGAAGGAACCTTGAAAAGAGTATAAAAGCTGTCTCATGTCTTCCTGGTGCGTGCCACTCACTTCACAGAATGTAACGGCTGTGATGGCGACTGGGCCTTCTTGCAAGAATAAATATTTCTCTTTTTATTAATTTGACTCTGAGTGTCTCTTACGCAGTGATGGTGTTTAACAGAAGTTTTTGCCACAACATTTGGTGTCAGAAGTGGGATTCCTTGGCAGTGCCTCCTGGACCTGAGAGCGGACGGTGTTTGGCCACCTGGACTGAGCAGTTCCAGCTCTACCTCGTAAGTTTCAGAGAGAGGGGCCGACCGCTATCAGGGCCAGGAGAAGCTCCACTGGAATCAGATGAAAACGAACCCGTGGCAACTCAAGACATCTCTGGTAAGAGACGGCTAAAATATTTTTCTTATGGGCTAAAATATTTTTCAAAGTGAAACTGAACCATACTGGCTGAGGGCTGTTTCTGTGGTACGTAATCTGAGATTAATTGAGATCTATATATAGATCAAGAAATTTCAAACAGATACGAGGGAAAATAATCTGAGATTAATTGAGGTCTGTGACAGATCAAGAAATTTCAAGCAGATAAATAATCTGGGATTAATTGAGAACTGTGACAGATCAAGAGATTTCAAACAGATAGGTAACCTGAAAATGAGTTGTTCCACCACGGAGAAATTTGTTTTTAGGTGCTGAGGCTAATTAGGGGGAACCAGAACAATCGTAACAGATTTTTTGGTAAACCATAGTTAGGAGGGCACTAATAGTGCAACCCGACCGATTTGGGTTAAAAGAAAAGAATCGGGTTTGTTGGGGACGCCTAACAGACTAAAGAAAACGCGCGTTGAAGAGAAATCCACAGAGAACAGAGAAGCAGCAGTATGGGGATGTCTCAAAAGCAAGCTTGCGAAATTTGGTACACCGGTGTTTTGTCAAATGAGATAAAATTAAGGGCAGAAATTTATGATATTGAGCGCCACAAGATTAAAGGTGGTGCGGGAATCAGTTGAACAGAGCAGTGAGAAACAAAAGTGTCTGCGTTCAATGTGTGTAAAAAATGTGAACAGATAAGGAAATGTTGGCTTGAAGATAAAATGTCGAACTGCCAGGAGAAATAAGGGTTTTTACTTCTTCATCCAGTAAATGGATGCATGACATTAGATGTCTTAAGAACTTAAATTTATATGATATGGATTGAAGTAGCAAGCAGAAATAAGGCTGTCTGTGTGAAATAGAGTGATAGAGTGATATAAATAGAGTGAAACTGTAAGTGTAGACTTGGTGGAAGAGGGAAAAGGGAAAAACAAGAAGGTTGGTGTGTGAGATATGTTTATGTGGGGATTGTGCAAACAATCATGTACTGGTTAGATAATGAAGGAACTGGCATGTCTGAGAAAAGAAAGGAGAGGATACAGAATGAAAATGGCATGTAGGGGAAGATTGAGATGAAATATAGTAGGGAAAAAACTATGTGATGAAAATAAAATGTCTGACAGAATTTAAGTCAAATTAACTGTTTAATTGGTATGAAAATACAGTTTTAGAATAAAATAAGGCATTGTATGATTGACAGGAATTAACATGACATGAAGAATGTTTTAAGCAGTATGGGGAACAATTCTATATTTTTAATGGTAAAATAAAGATTGAAATTAGGTTTAGTTTTAGTTTGACAAACATTGTTTTTGAACCTAAAGGGTCTAATGGGGGTAGTGAAAGGAATGGATTTACCATCCATCTTCGTTTATTATGAAAGGAATTGGAAATTATAGTTTTATAAAAAAACGAATGCATATCCTGGTGTTTATGATTGCAGACAATGTCTGTATTTAATATCTGAGGAGTGACTGAGGGTTCGATCAAGGTCGAGAGTACAGGAGCAGTCTTCTTATTCAGCCCGGCTTTTGGATGTTAGATATGCACTTGTTCTGTAATCAGTGTTGATGATAATAGCAAATTAGTAAAATGTAAAGACAGCTATGTCCAAAGATTCCGGAAATCAATAATGTATGTTGTGCCAGTAATAATGATGATTCGGCTATTGTTGTATCTGCCATTGGTGGACTGTAAAAGAATATGGAGCACTGCTTATCAGTGGCTCTGTTTGCATTCCTCAATGGAACACACTGCTTCAAGGGTGTGCAGTAAGTTAGAGCAGATGGAGAGTGTTTAAATTGTGGTCAGAAGGACCATTTAACATGTAAATGCCCACTAAAGAAAGTGTTTGAAAATGTGATAGTGACACATTTCTGGTAATAATGTGGGTTTGAAAGTAGATCAGTGTTTAAGGGAAGACGATATTAACATTTTCGTCTGAGAAAGAATAAGAGAAAAAAACAAGGTCAAAAGATTGAATTCTTATAAGTGAATTCTTTGAAAATATCTATAATAGTAATTCTTATAAGTGAATTGATGAATACAGTTTGATGTAAAATTAATGACTCCAACAAATGGGAGTTGCAGAAAAGTAACTAAAAGGATGATTGTGTTTTAATTAAACATTTTAAAAAGGGTTTAGATTATATAGAACTAGAATAATTATTTAAGATCAAATAAGCAGAAGCAGTTGGTTACTGAATTAACAGTTCCTAAAATGTAAAATGTAAAAGGCATCTGATTAAACAAACAGCTTGAAAAGTGTTGACCATGAGAGAACTAGAAGCTGATGTTTTGCTTTTAAAAGATAAGTTTGTTAGGAGCTGTAATGAAACAGCTCGCTTATCTGAATCTGATGTCTGCTGTGGCTGTAAACGGCCAGTACGACAGACACTCAATCTGAGTGGAAATCTGTAATGTCTAAATTCCCTGTATGGGCAAAAGACAACTATAAAATGATGTTTATTTGGAAACAAATGTCATTTCTGGCAAAGATGCCTTAAGCTGGGATAGTTAAAAGATTATAGATAAAAGTTTGATGATTAGAAATATTTGAGAGAACAGTTTACCTGTCCTGAATGCCTCAGAGTCTCTCTCAGTCAATTTCAGCTAACAGGCTGTTATCTGACCCTGTGTCATAAGTAATAATAAGCTATTTATAGTAAAGCACAGTGTTTCAGTTGAAAAATCAGACACAGAGATGTTAAAGAAACCATTGCCATTAAGAGGGCAATTTGTATTGGTGAATGTTTTAAATGTAAAACTGAACGACTTTAAAGAAGTCTTTAAAATAATAATGCAGACCTTAAATGATAGAAATAACATTTTTGATTATTTTATTTTAGGACCAGTAACTTCTTTGTCTTATCTTAAGTCTCCACCATTGAAACAGGCCCGATGGCTACGGCTACAGATGTATAGCTAGGTTGATGATTTTAAGATGGTTAATGGATTTAAGTGATTAAATAGTGCTGTTATTAACCTGTCTCCCTGTGAACACTATTAGGCAATCAGAATGGCTCTGGTGACTCTTGAACGTGCCTTTCCTAAGCTCCAGAAAACAGCTGAGTTCTGTTAAAGAAAACTGATTGTGTGATGGGAGAGAGAGGTCACCAGTTTGTAAGCGGTCACCAGTGTGTACGTGGCTACTCAAGGACGGGATGATTCTCCTGGCCAGGGGACAGCCTAACGCAGGGGGTCACGGACATTGGGCACCTCAGGACGGGGGTGTGGTACATGCAAGAAAGGTAGTGAGAGTTGAGCGCTGACTACTGGAGGCCACTGGGGTCAGCAGAGCATTGAGAGGTGAGATGCGCTGTGACGAGTTGCGGCAGTCTGACCCAAGAGAATGTGAGTTCCTCTATACCACTTGCCAGAAGAAACCGCATAATCGTACGCTTGTTTTTCATTGTGACAAGTGTCTGCAATTAAGCCAGGGGGACAACACCCTGAAGAGGAAAATTAAAGATAAAGAGCTAACGGGAATGGGCTTTCAAGAGACAGCTGAAACATGAGGGGATTGCCATTATTTGTGATGGGAGACAGGAACAAAACTTTTTATGTTTTGGCTGCCCCATGGGCAAGAATAAGAAAATTTATAGAAGTGTTGATTTTGAACTAATATGTTTTAACTCCTGAAGGTCGTTTGACATGGTGGGTGGCTAAAGATGAAGACAGCTTTTGATTTAAGAAAAGTCTGGATAACAAAATTTAATGGTAAAAGGTTAGTGATGAATCTAATATTACATTCTGTCTAAAATATACTCATAGAAGGCGTTGAAAATATTATTTGTTTATAGTGAGAGAGACTTCTCGAGTGGAGGAAGGGATGGTAAACTGTGTCTGTCTTTCTGTTGTCGGCCTGCTAGAGCAAGCTGAAGCAAAATAATGATAAGGAAAAAATTAAACAAAGCAACCCAGCAGACTGAAAATCTAATGAATAATGAACAGACATGCTTTGGAACTGGTTAAGAGATCATGTAAAATTAGGTAAAAGCTACAGAAAAATGCGAAGTTTAAAATCTTATTTAAAATTTAAATCTTTTTAGCAATAATATATAAAAGAAAGAGTTAATATTGAAAAAAGCGAACATTGAAAATGAGCAGTTAAGATATGTGTGTCTAGTATGAGTGTGTGTGATGGTGACAGCACTTTATGTCTTGTATGTATTAGTTTGGGGTACTAATATTCCACCTGAAGAGGGAGTATATTGTTTCATCATTACAGATGGGTTAAGGGAATTGACAAATTTTAAAGAAAGCGATAATTGTGAGTGGATCCGATGAAAGATGATACAGAACATAGGACGAGCTTTAAATTGATTGGTCATCAAGCTCTGTCTGGTATTAATTACTTTTGTCTTTTATGATGTTGATTTGAATTACGTTCTGGATCAGTTTAAGTATTTGTGTAAATTAGAATTGTGGAGTTGTAGATCACCATCTGGCATGGGCTGAGATAAATGAAAATGTTATAGATTTGATGGCAACAACAAAGTGACATATTGGCTAAGTCAAACATGAAATTATCAAGAGAGCCCTAAAAATGTAGGATTATTGTGGGCAGAAGGATGAGAATGTTATTTGACTGACAAGTGACCAAGTCTGTACAGCATGACCTGACTTGATAGAAACAATTGATGACTTTGAAAATGTTTGTAGATGACTGAATTAAGAGACCAAACAACAGGCCTGAAAAGCAGGATACGCTGTGAGGCTCAGGGCCTTTGCCCTTCAAATACTTCGTTGAGCAGATGATAATGTGGCTTTAAGTGAAGAATGTAATATTTTTGTTTCAGAGACAGCAAAAGATGTCTGGAGGAAATTTGTCTGAAGGACAACGTTTGGGTTAGTGTTGATGCCAACTTTATCAAAACACTATGTTAAATGTTATGTTAAATTGATGCTCGAGTTGTGTCGTGCATCAAGAGGGAGATGGTATAACAATTGCCAAATATGGTTTACTAAGGGACAATATATGTTGGGAGGACACTGGGTCTAATTGGGTAAAAGGCCGTCCCAAACAAAATTTGCTTTCTGTAAATGTATTTGCAGGACTGTTTCAACAGGAAACGCCGGGGCAGATGTGGCAGCGAAGGTCACGGCAGAACAGTAGACAAAAGAAACTACGTGTAGTTTTACTATCTGAAAATAACCTCGACATTTTGTTTTCTTTACAGAGAATGGAGCAGAGCATAACTTAAAATTTTCCTTTCACAGAATGTCAGGATTGGATTGCAGCTAACAGAATGATTCTGTTCCAAAATGTATAAATATTGTGTTGTTGACATGAGTAAAGTGGGTTGAATGTTAATGTAATAGTTGAATGAGTTTCAGGTTGTTGGAGTGGCCAGATGCTGAGAATAAATTTGGAACTAATAATGTATATAATCAGTAAACAAATGGTGAAAATTCCACAGGTCACACCAGAAGGACGAGCGGCTAGACAAGCGGTCACTAACAAAACACTTAAGGTCTCCATTCACAGGTGACAGAGGCTATGGTCCACTCCACAAACAAGGTTGCAAGGATGGAGATTGCGACACCACCGTCCAAACATCTCACCTTAAACAACGCCAACGAGATTTGATTGGTCACTGATTAATTAGAAAGTATTTTAGGAAAATGAATGTATTGTTTGATTAATCTCTGGGGGTGGGGGTTTCGGGGGTAGGATTGTCGATATTGTGTGTTTCCAGCTCAGTTAAATTGGTAAAATGACAGTTTTATCCAAATGATGATGACAATGACAAGAAATGTGATGATGATGATTCTAGTAGTGGAAGCTACAGTGACATGTGTTAGACATTTGGTGTTTGTTTTTCTTTTCTTTTTCTTCTTCCTATGAATGTTTTTGTTATGAACAGATGGTTAAAAGCTGTGCTTATCCGCTATGTGATAAGGTACAAGGAGAGGGTTTTGAAATGAAGGGTTTTATTATACTTTTCTTATACCTTATATTTTGATGTAACCACTGTGGATTGATGATTTGTTGTTTTTCTAACTAGTCTGTACACTATTTCTTATTTAACTAAGGTGACTGAGGGTCAAGCTATGCTTGGGGTACAACAACAGTGATTGTTTATCTAGCCCGGCATTAGTTGAATTCTTTATCTGCTTGCTAATACTTAAGGGCCTATCCGTACAAAAAACAGCCTAAGCTTTTTCTTTTCAAATGTTATTTTCACAAATGTTTAAGAAGAGTGATCAGTTATGCGAAAACTAGATGAAGAGTAGTGTGATGATATGACTTAAAATTTGTCTTTTTCTTTATTATTGTGATTATGGGTAATCTGAATGATAAAAAGTGTGGAATTGTTGTAGAAATTTTAATAGTCATTTATTCCTAATCTATTCAATGTGTAAAAGTATATGTGTGTACGTGCTTGTGCGTGACGTTTCAGGAATATATGGGACAGGACATCTCGACCTTAGGAATGGTCAAATTTGGCTGGTTTATTCCAGTACCAGTTTGTGTTATTAAGTAGAAACTGAACAGAAGTGGGGGCCTTATCTGGGTGGAAAAGTACAGCGAGTGAGAAGGAACCTTGAAAAGAGTATAAAAGCTGTCTCATGTCTTCCTGGTGCGTGCCACTCACTTCACAGAATGTAACGGCTGTGATGGCGACTGGGCCTTCTTGCAAGAATAAATATTTCTCTTTTTATTAATTTGACTCTGAGTGTCTCTTACGCAGTGATGGTGTTTAACAGAAGTTTTTGCCACAACATTTACTATAGGGTTGGGGTAGAATTAGGGTTTGGTAATTATGTTAATTATAAAAATGTAATTATGCATCATTTTCTGTTATTACTATGTTAAGTACAGGTAACATATGTAACAAGGACTCAAAGAAATAAAGTGTTACCAAAAAAGTTTTAAGGTTGTCCCCAAAATATAAAAAAACTCAGGTTTTTCTGAATCCTTTTTGGGGAGATTTGGATCACACACACACACACACGCGCACACACACGCACACACGCACACACGCACGCACGCACGCACGCACGCACACACACACACACACACACACACACACATACGCACACAGACACAGAACAGTATTAACTATAATTATTATAATAATCTGTTCTTCAAGAACAAAAGATAGGAAAGTGCATAATATGTGTGACAGATTGGACTATTTTAGCTAAATTCTCCATTTTCATTCATCAAAATGACACATTAAAAGGGTCCTATACAGACTCATTAGCAGACATTGTGTATTTTGACGCACTTTAATACTGTACACCTGTCGCACACCCTGCAATTCAGTTAATGTCACTGAAATGTAAAATATGAATCACATGATACATGATCACAAAATAATTGTTATTAGGCCCACTCACTGGTCCTGGGTCTCCTTTTTGTCCTGGTTCACCCTGCGCATACACAACCACATGGTAACTTATAACGGAATCATTTATAAATAATTACAACAGTACATACGAAAGAGAATGATTAGCCGTCACTATATTTCAGAAATATCGAAACAGGAAGTACTCGAACCTTAAATCCAGGCCTTCCTGTTAAACCATCCAGGCCATCTCTTCCTGTACTAGATTCAAACTAGAAGAGAAAGAAAATTGAGCTTCATTAAATGATGTATTTTTAAGTCTTTCATCCTCCAATAATTAAAAGACATGCCATCTGAAAAACTGAAAAAATGCAAAAAGTATGCAGAAATTAAGTTCATTTATGACTATAGTGACTCACCAATGAATTCCCTGGAGGTCCTGGTTTACCTTCAGGACCCTAAAACAGAATAAAAGCAAAATGTAACCTATATCATTTGTTTTTAATAATATAGGATGTGAAAACATCACTTACAGGTGGTCCAGGACGTCCTATCTCCCCTTGGAGTCCTGGGAGTCCCGGCTCACCGGCTTCACCCTTTAAAGAGACCAAATACACACACTCACAATTGACTGAAGGTTCCTAGATTGTTCTTGTGTATACGTAAATTTGTATGAATTTCTAAATGTCTTACTTTACCTTAATGGCCCTAGTGAGAATGGTGTTTTCTGACGTGGCAAACTAGGGAAGAAGAATTATGAGAAACTGAAGTCACTGACAATTTGTATTACCCTAACAAAGATAACAATGAAATTCCCAATCATATAAATGACCAAAAAAGTGACCTAACACCTCAAGCAGTGCTTCTAAAGTCAAAACAAAAATAGCAATACTATCTTGACAGCTTTTGACATGTGTAACAAAAATATATTTTAAATCAACCAACCGAAAACAACATGATCACATTAATATGCATGTATGTTAAATAGCTTGATTATAATACCCAGTAAGGACAGTAAAACTCACTTGAGTATCTCCCGGTGGTCCCGGCAGCCCCTGCAGAGAATACAATATTAATATGGAGACTCCTGCTCTTTAATTTATCACCGGAGAGCCCCAGCATGACAAGAAAAGCTGAGATTCTGTTATGCGAGCACAGAGCATGACCAGCCAATGAAATATTGAATTCCTCTTAAAACAAGTATACAAAATAAAGTTATTCTTTTGCTTTGTAATAGCACGTACCGGCTCGCCTCTCTCTCCTTTGTGTCCTTCTGGACCCTGAAAAAATATGGACATTCATAGTATTGACTATTCTGTGCTAATATGGTTCATAATTCAGTGGCCCTCTGAAAGTGCTTCACAAGAGCATTTGTTCAATGATTGAATGCAAATTGTAAAATAAAGGAAGCTGCTTACTGGTAACCCTAATTTTCCAGGCTCGCCTTTTCCCCCAGGGTCACCGGGTCGTCCTGGAAGACCGAGAGGGCCCTGACATTGGAGATGAGGAGAAGTGTGAGTGGTAGGCTTAATGTTTTGAGCAATAAAAGCAACTAATGTTATATATAGAGAAGTGTACACTTTATATGTGGGTGGGTGATATTATTACAAACAGGCCAATACAGAATATTTGAACAAAACGAGACATTTGATCAAGAATGTATGAGAAAAATGTTGATTTAGGGGTTTAGAAGAGACAATACCTTGACACCTCTGTCTCCGGGCTCTCCTGGTGAACCAGACTCTCCCTGTGACAATAACGTTAATAAATACAATACAATAAAACAATAAATAAACATACACTGTAAAGACACAAACAGTTTAATAAACATGCAAAAAGGCTAATGTGTGATTTAAGGGACTTATAATATTAGCTCAGAATAAAACAATAGAAGTCAGTGGACGGTCTCCACCATACTAGATAAATATGATAGTGTGTGAAGGTGTGTGGGTTTCTCTGTGATGCTTGTTGTGTAGTCTCACCCTTGATCCCACCTCCCCTTTCGGTCCTGGCACACCCTGAAATCCATGAAAGCAGAACATGTAATTAAATATGAATGAACGAAGCATTAATTAAAAAGCGAACAATAGGGATTTTATGACAAAATAACCTTTCAAAATCTCTAATATCCTCAACGCAATGATGCAAAGCGCACATACACACGTGCTCACAAATACACACTCACATACTTCTTGTATTAGTCCCTCTGGGCTCTCGATTTACTTACATCTTTACCTCTTAGTCCTGGTAAACCAGGGTTGCCTGCACCCACCTCCCCTTTCTCTCCTTTGGACCCATCATTGCCCTGGACACAACCAAAGGAGGTGTTCATGTGATTGATCTGTTTCATGTAATATTGTATGCCTTCTCTTTGCCAATGATTCACAATCCCTTTTGTTGTCTGACAGATTTTCACAGGTATTAAAATCAAGAGAATATAACGAACTTACTTTTGGCCCGGGTTTCCCTGATAATCCAACATTACCCTGTAAAGAGAGATAAATATTACAAAAGAGGTCAATGCTATTCTTTTGAACTTTATATTCATCAAAGAATCCAGAAACAATTTTTTTTAATAATAATGAAGAAATAATAATATAATAAATGGAGCAATTCCAATAGGGTCCTCTCAACATCTGTGCTCGGGCCCTAATAAAAGAAATGTTTCTTGTGCAAAAAATCATTAGAATGATTTCTGAAGGATCATGTGAGACTGAAGACTGAAGTAATGAGGCTGAAATTTTTGAAAATGAAAAATTGCTTTTTTGTTTAAATGCAGCCATTGTAAGCATAAGAGACTCCTTTCAACAACCAAAATTATTATCGACCCCAAATGGTAGTATATATAACTTAATTGAGTTCAAGTTCATTTAATAAATTCCAATTTCCTTCTGAAGATCTGAGAGGTTAAAAGGTTGTTGTTGAATAAAATCTAAAGGAATAAAATAAGTGTGTGGACATTTCTTTTCAGTTTTTTGCATTGTGTTATGTGGTTGGAAGTAAACACTTTTCTAAAAGCTAACCTCTCATAAACACTCACTCTTTCTCCACTCTCTCCCTTGGGACCAGGCTGACCAGGGATTCCAAATCCAGGATTGCCCTTTAAAAACCCAGAAGACAATAAATCAGTACATTCAGATTGGTGGCTCATCAATAAATGCAATTAATTGTACATTCACATCCAAAACAACAAACCCACACCTACCTTTTCACCTTTATCCCCCTGATCTCCTTTCATTCCTTGTGGTCCTAGTGGCCCAACTTGTCCGATATCCCCCTTTATATCCAGTTCAGGGATAGAAAATAACCTAGCTTAAATTTCTCTACTATTGACCATTTCAAACAACATGTAACCAACCAACAAACTTCACCGACTGGCCAATATGGGTTATCACCTAAATACCATTAATGAAATGCACGAATCACAGATTTTACCCCTAGAGTGTTTGGGGATTTGCATCAAAACTTTGTACACGCAGACCTAGAGGAGCTCTTGGATTCATATCGATGCTCACGGCACTAATTAACTGTGTTTAAGTTGCTCAAGCGCTGGATGCACTGCTTGTTTTCATCAATGGAGATGAAGGGAACCCAAAGGGAAATAAATCTCTGACTTGAGTCATGAGCTCAACAAAACAATAAAACAACAACAAGACAGCATCTGTTTTTGGGACACAAATATGACAGGTTTGGTGACAATTGTTCACATTTTTATATATATATATGAAATTGATTTATGATTATCTTACCCTGGCACCCTTTTTCCCTGGAGGACCAAGTATCTGTGAAATGTGAGGCGAAATATTAGCAATAATGTATTTTTAAGTAAAAACACAATGTGTTAGATGAGACACTAAGCCAAGGCATTATTTCTACCCCTTTAGCTGGGTCACCGGGAGCACCACGCTGCCCCTGTGAATTAAGCACAGAAATATAAATCACACACAGTTTACCTGTACACTTTGTGCTGATTTACATGTATTCATTACTAACAGACACTTAATGTGAGAAGAAGCCACTGTTCACTTGCGGACACAAACACAGGGACGATTAAATGATGGCATCCTATGAAGCTTGTAACATTGAAAGTCATTGACTACATTGCTGTATATTTGGTTATATTGTGGTAAGGGATTGGGGATGTCCACATAGTTTGAGCAGTGTAATGTAGAATTATTAAATTTGATTAAATGAAGAGAAAAGTTTAGATTCACCTCATCACCCTTTCGTCCAGCAGCTCCAGGGAAGCCCTGAAGTTTAAAAAAGAGAAAGTAAGCTTTCCCTCTAATCATTGCAAGAATTATGAAATTAGTATTCAGCAAATATGAATGACCTCAGGTGCTTTGAGAAGAGTATTGGTTCTCTGTGAGCTGCGGTAGAGCTCCAAACCAAACGTTTTATCATGCCGCACTGTTTCTGAGAGAAACGAGCGATAATGAGGAGTCGAATTGTTCGAAATGTTTCCTTGATCTCATCTCTGAGGGCTTAGATTTAATAATGACTGCGCAAGTTTAATTTGAAAGTAACTGAAAGTCTGAATTGCCAGAGATGGACACAGTGACAAGGTTGCATGTGAAGGATATAATAATTTAGTAGTTCCTAATGTTTCACACATTAATTCTCTCATTATTAGGTGGGAATTGCATCCAGGTGTCTCCTTTTTTTAATCAGGTCGATAATGTGGATCTGGAGCTTTGACGTGGATTTTGGAGTCCATCACTGGCTAGAGAGCAGAGAGGAGGCGGTTTTCCTATTTCTTAATCGACTCCTTTAATTTCCCCTGAGATCTACAGCTCATTCTTGCTTTTAATAGAACTTCAACAGCACCATACAGAGTTTAAAAGTTTGAAGAGCGAACAAACAAATAAGGATTTAACTTTTTAACAAATCTTTTTTTAAAACGTTCAAGTGCAGGGAAGTGATTTAAATACATTAAATGGTTCATCACACATCTGACCTTTCCATTTATATTTTTCAGGGATGTGAAGAGGTAAAATTGATGAACTTACTGCAATTCCTGGAGGCCCGAATGGCCCGATTTCCCCGCGTTCACCCTGTCAAATAAATGCAGTTGTTGATTACATTGAAGGATTTAACATTTGTAGTTTGTGTAGTTGAAAACAAATGTCAGGTGTCAGAAAATGAATCTAAAATTAGATGGTTATTGCAAAATACACATGAGAGGGTGGGCAGGTCTAAGGTAAATACATTATGCAACTTATAACATGATTGTTTACCAAATAAACAACAATTGGAATGAAATTTATTTGAGATTAAAATATTCTATTATGTGAGAGGAAAGAGCCAGAGGAGTGATACAAGAGATTGTAAACTACCATAGATTGTCAAAGTTGCCAAACAGTAAAATATACACTTAAGCATCATAATACAAAAGTATTTGACCAAAGAATGACAGAATTGGCCAATCAAAATCCAGAGAATTTCAGAGAGCATATTTTATTGAACAATATATGTTCTCATTATGATGTTTAGTGCATTTGATTGTTTTTAAAGTTCACATTCCATTATTTTGAACATGTTGAAAATGCAGCACTGGACAAAAGCACTGAAATGACGTGATCGATTTTTTTCATGGAGGACAAGCTAATCGGTTATGTGTCTGAGAAAATTCATACCTTGTCTCCTTGATCTCCTTTAAGACCCTTTTTCCCCTAAAAACACAACAACAGTGAAACACCTCCGTCATTATGAAGCACTTAACATTTATTAAACAAGATTGCATCTAAGGCTGACATCTGTTAAAAGATTCATGCTGATTCACTGTGGAAGACAGATATGATTTAACAGCATAAATTGACAGATAAAACACTTTGATGGTGAAATGGTTGTGTATAGTCTGACAAACCCGAGGGCCTGCGATTCCCTGGACTCCTTGGTTTCCTACTTCGCCCTTTGGATGAATATGGAAACAACAAATTACACACTGCAAGAGACAATCATCTGTCACTATTCATTGATTTTACATCCAACATGCTTACCTTTGGGCCTTGTAGTCCTGTATTACCCTGAAAAATGATTATCATTAATGACTCTTAAGATTTGTTGACAACAGCACATACATACAGTAAGTTAAATAAATGTGGTTTGCGTATATCAGAAATATGTACCTTCTCTCCAGCTGGCCCAGAAGGACCTTGGACACCTTGAATTCCGATACCTTCCTCTCCCTTTATGATTAACACAAAAGAAAATCAATCAAACAACCAGCTGCACTAATTGTAGCTTTGTGCAGTTCTGACAGAGAGGAAGGGCAATTTTTTACAGCACTCCAAACAATAGGACTTCCAAAACGATAGCAGAGAGATTTAATTTATGCATTTCAACTATCCTGTGCAAGACATTGCTTAAAATAGCTTTTACATCACTGCTGAAAATACAAAATGACACGTGAAGCTGTTTTCGATATTTTTACCCCTTTTCTCACCCACCTTCTCCCCTTTCTGACCAGGAATTCCTGGAAGTCCATCCACTCCTACTGGCCCTGGTAAACCCGCTAGACCCTAGACAAACACATCCACAAGATCAAATTAAATTACTTGTTTTATTATTTCAATTAACCTGTTAAATGGTTTACTTATAGACCTAGTTATTGCATATTAATAATAATACACAATGTAGCTTTAAGAGAGTAACTCTTAAAGCATGCACTAACATTATTCCCATGTTCCCCTTTTTCTCCTTTGGCACCTGGTTTTCCACGTGGACCCTAGAGAGTGTGAGAAGCATTATAATCACACATTGTATTTTGCATGTATATTTTATGGTAAAATGTTGCTTGTGCAGTGGATGTCTTACTTTAGGACCAGATTCTCCAGTCTCGCCCTAAAAGGAAGTAAAAAAGTAAAAAAAAAAAATGAAACTGAAAAACTTTTTATGCTTAATAAGGTCATTACCACTCATATTGCATGTAACCTTGTCTATAGCCTTAAGTTGTAACTTAAAAAGCCACACTAAACACAACTAACATGAGATTATAATATAGACTATAATATTATTCTAGATATACTGTATTCAGGACAGGGTTAGGTGTTAGGGTTTGGGTAAGTAGAATAAGTTGACATGTTGTTACAATGTTACTTCAAAATAAAATGTTAGCAGATATAGACAAACTATTCATAATGAGAGTTAGCTGACATATACATGTCACGGTTGGTAAATCCTATGTCTGCTCCTTGTCTCGTGGTTCTGTTATTGTATGTGTGTGTGCTAATTAGAGGGGCGTGGCCGCTCATCAGCGCTCGTCAGCAATCACCCATCACCAGCTGCAGTCTATCATTCATGTGTATATATTCTCATCAACTTCTCATCTCCTTTGTCAGATCGTTGTTTGTGGTTCCCGGTGTGTGTGTTTCCAGTCTCGTTCAGTCGTGTGCTTCTCTTGTTCCGGTTCTTGTTCGTTGTATGCAGAGGTGGAAAGTAACGAATTACATTTACTCGCGTTACTGTAATTGAGTAGTTTTTTTGTGTACTTCTACTTTTTTAAGTAGTTTTTAAAATCTGTAATTTTACTTTTACTTAAGTATGTTTTGTTTGAAGTATTGTAATTCGCTACATTTTAAAACGTATCCGTTACTGAGTAAAAAATAATAATACAAAAAAAAATGCTTTTGATGAAAACATAGCGCTCCGGAAACTACAGCATTGATTGATTGAAGGGCGGGAGAACATACGCGCTAAAATCACAAAGCAATATGGAGAAGGTGACGGACAAGACAGACAGTGATGCAGACCCAGCTGAACGCGAAATGCTGTCGAAATCTCACTCGCACACACACCGGTATGTGAAGCCCTGGTCAGGGAATACTTTGGATAGAGAAAAAAATGGAATTTAAAGTAGGCCTATAATGCAGCAGCAGATGTCACAAAAAACACGCAAACCGGTAGATGTATGGATGAATAAATCGAAAGTACAGCTGTACAATAAATCAAATCGCGACATGATCTGTGAATATTAAGACACAAAATACTGCTATGTAAACATACAATCTGCTTGTTCTGCGTGTCTGTGTGAATGAGCTGTGCTGTTTTGTCTACTTACTATACTCAAGTACGCGACGCGCTCATGCTGTTTTCAGCGTCTTACAAACAATCATAGACCGTATAAGAAGCAAACAATACGAGGACATGAATACATGAACATTCCCAGAGCTGCTCTGAGAGAACGCCTAATGAGCATTTTCATAATTTTATTTGAGAAAAACCATTGTCAAATACACTCTGAAACAGGACTTAACAACCCGTCAAAATAAAAGTTCGGTTTTACTAGAAGAAATCATATATTACTATTTTAGGCCTACAATAGAATGTACCTACTTCTCATATAATAATATTAACAACAACAATAATAATAATACAATTTATTTAAACATTATTTAAGGAATATATATTATTTGTCCATGGTTTGAGTAAATCTGTTTTGTACTTTGCCAAAAACTAAAAGGATAAAACGTTTGCTAAACTTTTATTTGATTATCACCCTTTTTGATAATATATTTATATTAAATCATAAAAAGAAAAGAAATCTGAATAAGAAACATTTCATAGAACTCTATTTTTAAACATTTTAATAAGTTAATGATAAAAATAAATTTCATAAAATCTAATTCATAATCAATTATTGAAATTAGTTGATTAGATATGTTTTATTGAACAAATGTTTTATTCATTTATTTAACTGTCATTTTAAGTGATGATAATAATAACCATAATTTAATAATACAGTTTATGTAAACCGTGATATTTTCTGAGACGGTTATCATACTGTGAAACTCTCATATGTTACAGCCCTGCACGGGAGAGTCTCCACCCCCGCTGTTAAAGTTACTCAGCTACTTTTACTCTGAGTACATTTTAAACTAGCTACTTTTTACTTTTACTTGAGTAGATTTTTAGACCGGTACTTTTACTTGTAATTAAGTAAAATTTTATTAAAATAATAGTACTTTTACTTGAGTAGAATATTTTTGTACTCTTTCCACCTCTGGTTGTATGTTGGATTACTGTTCGTCGTTGGATTTTCACCACCACTACCACCGCACGCTGCACTGTCATGTGACCATCGGAGTCCCTGCGCTACTAACCTGTTTGCCTGGACTTTGGACTATCTATCTATATCATCATTTCAATAAAGAGTTAACTGCAATTGCTTCCGTTTGATCACTCATGACAATACAGTAGTGCAAAGTTATAGTTTGCACAATCTCTAAAGTGGACTATCGAAGTGTTACCGGTTATAATATAGACTACTTCATGTGTGCATCCTCAGAATATTTCATACTAACCTTAACAGAGAGTCCAGGAGACCCCGGAGGCCCAGGCTGAGCAGGGAGTCCCGGAGGACCTGATACCCCTGGGACCCCTGGAGCACCTGGGGGGCCCTTTTAATCAAGAGAGAGAAAAGATGAAAACCTTGAAAAAATCAATTTAATTTCATGCAAACTATTTTTTAACACAGCTATTTATTATGATACCATAACTTACCGATGATCCAGGTTCTCCTTTGCGCCCTGGAACAACCTCCATACCTCCCATCACATAGCCTGGCTCACCCTACACGAAAAGATAAAGGTCAACTTGATTTAAATAGGCTTTATTTATTTGTAAAAAAAAAAAAAATCAACAAAAACCAACATATGAAATGCTTATCAATGTCTAAACTTACTCTCTCTCCTCTCTGCCCTTTAGGTCCAGTATTACCAACAGGCCCCTAAGATTGTGGAGAAAGAGTGATCGCACAGACACAATCGCTGTCACAATCACACAGAGAATAATCAACTTGTCTAAAACATGAGGCATGTAATAAAAAAGGGAGAAACTTAGAGAAAATAGGGGCAGATAAAATATAGTCATAATCATTCTTCATTACTCCCTCTGTGAATCACTCTAACATAATTGCACCTTTCCCAATTCTCCTACTAAGATATACATATGTAGGATATTGCGTACATGTTGAACTAACTACAATTTCCAGAATATACCGATTAAAATACCACCACCTACACTGTTTTTAATATTGTGAGATTTAATGAGAAACTCACCATGTCACCAGAAACTCCAGGTGATCCCTAAATCAGATTATGAGATTGTTTAGGCACATTTACACATTTAATCAATAAAATCTTCTCAATAAGTTACATTCATTACATATTTTGCAGTACTAGACGGATGCTTGAATTTTAATTCATCCATTACCCTTTGTCCAGGAGAACCAGGGGGTCCGGTTCTACCTGGTCGTCCTGGTAACCCTGGGATGCCATCCGTTCCGGGAAGACCCTGATAAATGGGTGTGGATTGGGAATAATACAGATAAAAATAACAAACAAACAAAACAAAACAGACACAAATACACAAATTGTTTGATGCTGCTCAAATATAACATCAGAACATCTTCAGTGCATGCATTGCTTTGAAATCAAATATAGAGCAATAAAACATCCACGCATTCACATGGATACATATCACAAAAAAAAATAAGGAAACATCTACAACAATGCTGATCTTGTTAGCAAAACCTGTCACATTTCATTTGTTATTCCAAAGAGTCGCTTTGATATGACAAGCACTTTCATGTGTCGCCTTCTCAAAGAGATAACAGGAAAAGAAAAAAAATGAAAGCATGAATAGCACCCCGCATAGAGAAAGATCTGTGATATTATTAATTAGATTTAATCCTTTAATCTACTAAAACAACAACCGAGCCACAAAAACAATCTCATCATTAACAGAACGGCTCGGTTTAAATAATAAACGCATCCATTAATTAACATAAACATAAGCGTGTAATTACGGAGAGGACTGGGGTGTTTTATTTATGTTTATTTAAGTTTGTGCTGTGGAACGGCATGAGTGCTTCGGATGTTGGGTGTACTCACCCGCTCACCCTTCTCCCCTTTGACCTTTAGAGAGAATGAGTCATAATGCCCCGGGCCTTGCTTGAGTTGCTGTGTCAACAGAAAAATATTTGAAAAAGAAACACGGTCACAGATTAGGGTCCAATTCACACTATTACTAACTATTACCTACAACTTTGCCTCAAAAAACTTCTAATTACTGCTTATTAATAGTTAGTAAGGTAATTGTTAAGTTTAGGTATTGGGTAGGATTAAGGGATGTAGAATATGGTCACGCAGAAATACTATACTATTATATCGGCTATACTTGTGTGGTATAGTTGTAAGTATAAACTCTAGCCACTGATTCTTCACATGCTCGTCCCTGGGCAGTGAAAAAAAAGTTCGCTTGTGATTCGCACTTCAAAACATCTTGTCGACATGATGTTTTCAAGTTTCACTGATGCCTGCGGCGCGCGCAATGAGTGGGCGTATCTTATTCAAATAACTTGTCAAGTTGACATCATCTAGACAGAGAAAAAGCATCGTTCGTCTATCGATTCATATCCGCGACTCAGAGTCGACTCTTACTTTTGAGAGACAATAACTTTGTATACGGTGAACTTTCATATTTAAAACTTTGCAGGATGTTTTCATTCACTTAGATCTAGTATGTTACACACTACATGAAAGGTAATTTTCAAAATTCCATAATAGGTACCCTTTAATATGTACTTTATACGTACTAATAAACAGCTAATATCCTAGTAATACACATGCTAATAAGCTACTAGTTATTAGTGAGAGTTGGATCCAAAACTAAAGTGTTACCAGAAACACACTTAAAAATATATATATACTGCAAAACACTAATTCTTTATATTTTCTAAAGAAATTGAGTGTGCAAAACTAGTGTTGTAATCATTAACTAAAACTAAGACTATTCTTAATAATTGAAATAGCTGAAATAAAACAAAACATGAATATTAGATGAAAAACTTGCATTTAAGCCTAAGTCAAAAGGGCCGTATGTCAGGCAAATATCACTAGTCTTATTGCTAAGAAAAGTTATAGCACACTCAATAAGCTAAATAAGTTAAATGCTTAGTAAATAGTTATCATTCTTGGTGTGAACAAGCCTTTAGGGTTGAGGGTTAGTTCAAACCCCTATTTCTAAGTATGAGCAATGACAGTACTGATGTTACATTAGTAAAGGCCTCTAACAAAGTCTGTCAGAGTTCAAACAGAATTATGAAGTGAGCCATTGAGATTAGAGAGACAGAAAGAAGGAAAGAGCTGAAACTGTGGAACATACCAAGCCGCCATGACCAAATCCATCGCCCTGCAGCAGAGAAATTAGATATCATCATGTCAACAGTTATAATTCTGTGATCGAATCGCACACAGTAACATGGTAGCCGCTTACCTTCTCTCCTTTCTGACCCTGTGAACAACAACAAACTGGGAATGAGGTTTCATATAAGACATGGTGTGACAGCTGTAATGAGGATGTAGAGGAAGCGTTTACCCTGCAGCTAAGAGGACAGCTGGGCCCTTCTGGTTTAGTGAGAGCTTCTGGGTAATCTGTAGGTGTGTCCAGTTGAGCAGACTACGACAAAGACATATCACATTTTTGACTTGTGCAGTATGTATTGTGAAAATATAACCCATAATTCCACTCTGATACCTCGTCGTGTTGTTTGAACTCTGACAGTAAGGCCTCGCTACAGATGCTGCTGATAAACTCTCTCTCGATGGATGGAAGATCGTCAAAGTCACTGGCGAAGAAGATGTTCTTGTAAGTGGTGGGGGGGGCTATTTTCCTCAGCTCCTCAATATCTGCATGAGCGATGCCGATGGCCAAAACACTGACACCTAAAACACAAATATACCAAAAACAAAAAAGTTTGGCCTTACTACTAAAACTATACTAAGGTGTCAAAGTATAAAGTCGTAAATAATACTTATGCAACCATTCAAGAGTTTAGGATCAGTGCGATTTTCTTTTATTAAGAAATCGATACTTTTATTAGGCAAGGACACATTACCTTAATCAAAAGCGACAATAAAAATCATTTAAATATAAGCAGCAAAACTGTTTTCAACAATGAGAGTAACAAGAAATGTTACTCTCATTGTACACCAAATCATCATATTAGAATGATTTCTGAAGTTTTTTAGGAATAAATTACATTCAAAAATAGATTAAAATAGAAAACAGTTATTTTTAAATGGTAATAATATTTCGCAATATTACTGTTCACTGTATTTTTTATCAAATAAATGCTAAAAATGGTTAGCAAAAGAGAATTCTTTAAAATACATTTTTGTTTTTTAACATTTTAACGTTTGGCTATTTCTGTATTGCAGTTTATATTACTCACCCAGAGCATGCGCTATTCTGGACGGTGGCTCTACATCATCCTGAGCTCTTCCATCCGTCAGCAACACTAAAAGGTGAGGGACTTCCTGTCTCATACCAAGAGACTCCTGAAACATCTCCCTAAGGACATAGCTGATCCCACGACCTACACACACACATTCACAATCGTCAAACTTCAGATCAGATTGCACCCTACAGTATGTCAACAACCATTTTTGATCTTTAAATGTGCACTTAAACCTGTTTTTGTGTTCCCTCCTCCATAGTGGACTTCTCGGAGTGCTCTCAAAACGGAGCTACGGTCTTTGTGAGAGTTAAAGTTGAACTCGATCCTGGGCTGATCACTGTAGTGAACGACTGCTATCTAAGGCAAGTTAATGAGATGGTTCACTCCACACTTAAGGCATTAGATGTTTGATCAGAGCAAATGATTTAGACTATTGATTCAGTGACTAAGACACAGAATGATACCGAATTAGGTGTAAAGTTCTTAATTTAATATATGCAAGAGCATGAGCATGTCCTACCTGTGTTCCTTTAGGTCCTATAGTGGGGAAGTAGGTGACGGTTCTGAACAGGAAATCCTTCAGTTTGCCAAAGTTATTAGTACCAATGCTCCAGGACTCATCGACCAGAAACACAATATCTGCTTTCACCCTGCCACACACTAACAGACAGATGCACACAATTCATTCACACATTCACGCACTGTTTAAAGTGGGTAGACAGTGCAGTAAAATTTCTGCTTTTGAAGATTTAGTTAAAAGCATTGTTCACCCAAAACAGATTCTGTCATCATTTCCTCACTTTCATGTTCCAAACCTGTATGACTTACTTCCGTCTGTGTTTTTGTCCATACAATGGAAGTCAATGGCCAAAACGGTCATTCTTCGAACATTTTCCTAAATATCTTTAGTGATACAGGTACAACATGAGGATGAGTAAAGGATGACAGAATTTTTATTTTTGTGTGAAGCCCTTTACATTTTTATTGACTGAAACATCAAATAATATATAATATATATATATTTCCGTTTTTGGGTAATTCATGGAAAATTGCACTTCTTATAAGCTTCAAATCATGGGAAAACAACGATTAATTGTCTATTTTTGTGGAATATTTCAGCAAACTGAGCAGTATATTTAAAGGTGCCTGTTAGAAAGGGTTCTTGTTTAAAATTTCACATGCAAAAGGGACATTTACAAGTCTAAAAAGGAAAAGCACTTCAGGGGTCACTGAGAAGAAGGAAGGAAGAGGAAGAGGTCATGAATAACTAAACAATGATTGTTTTGGGTGCATAAAAAAAAATGGTGGAGCAAAATGTATGATTTACCCGCTTTTAAACATAACTTCAGCAGAATTTTAGTGCAAAATATTGATTTACACCTGATTGAGACAACATAATTTGAATGACCTGGTCCAGGTGGGGGCGTCTCGACAGACAGGGTTGTTGGGTCATTTACTGTGGTAATTCTGGTCAGTGCTGAGGCTGTTTGGCCGATTGTGATCTGAGGCCTCACAGCGATTCTCTGAGTGGTAGTGGGTGTGCTGGGGGCTTTGACCACTGGGGTGCGAGTGTTTCTGGTTGTGGTGTGGAGGTGCATGTCGTTGTTCTTGGTGTTAGCGGAGACAGAAGCCGGCGTGGAGCTCTGGACAGGAATGAGATAAGGAGCTCCCACTGTAAGATGAGCATAAAAAAAGTCCTGAGCTCAAATAAACCAGTGTTTACTTTTAGTATACACTACCATTTAAAAGTTTGCAGTCGGTAAGATTTTTGGTTTTACTTTATTTTGATGGTCCCTTTAACACATTCTGCTAAATATAAATAATATTGCACCTACAGTACATGTCGACTAACTCTCATTAGTAGAGTATTAGTAGACTGGTAGGGTTAAAATCAGTTGACATGTGGTAGTAAAGAGTTACCAGATTTTTAAATGTTTTTAAAAGAAATCTCATAGAGGCTGCAATTATTTGATCAAAAATACAGTAAAACATTAATATTATTACCATTTAAACTGATTTCTATTTTACTTCATTTAAGACGTAATTTATTTCTGTGATGGCAAAGCTGAATTTTCAGCAGTCATTACTTCAGTGTTGCATTATCCTTCAGAAATCATTCAATATGCTGATTTGGTGCTCAAGAAACATTTAATATTATTATCAATGTTGAAAACAGTTGTTATTCAAAAGAGATTAATTAACAAAACAGATTAATATTTTTGTGGAAATCGTGATTAATTTTTAGGATTCTTTGATGAATAGAAAGTTCAGAAGAACAGCATTTATTTGAAATTCAAATCATTTGCTGTATTATAAATGTCTTTACTGTCACATTTGATTAACAAATTAAATGACTAATTTTTAAAAAAAAACGTACTGACCTTAAACTTTCAAACGGTAGTGTGTTTTAAAAATACATACACTTTCCTACATAATTCATAGACATCAAATTTTCATTCCCTACTCAGCATTTTTGTTATCCAGTCAATCGATCATGCCTTACGATATAAGTGATGAGCAACGATGTAAAATGCTAATGATATTTGCAGAGATAAGGCCTTACAGATCCTTTTAGTGATGGTTGTGACTGGACCCTCCACTTCCCCATAAAGTGGTCTGATGGAAAAGATGTAGGTTCTGCCGTACTGGAGATCTCGGATCTTATAGGAGGTGAAGCCAGAGCTCAGCAGATCAGAGGAGAAGTCCACCTCTACACAGAACAAAGAGAGGCATTTGCATTGGGACAGAATAATCGGTAACACTTTATTTGAAGGGGTGTGCATAAGACTGACATGACACTGTCATAAACATGACATAACACCTGTCATGAACATGAAGGAGTCTTTATGAATGTTTATGACTGTTGTCATTAAGTGTCATTCGGTAAATTATGACACTTTTAATGCAAAGTTGACATTGTTTAAAATGTCTTTGTTATGACAACTTGACATTAACAAAGACAAAAATGTCTTTGTTATGACAACTTTGATATTAACCAAGAAATCATAACCTGTCAACCTGTCACAAATATGTCATAACAGGTCTAATTATCAAACTTCAAGCATTTTGCAGTGTAATAACCCTTAATGACATCTTTATAACTAGTACAATGTGTTCCACTTTACTTGAGGACACGTAAAATATTCATGACACAGTTATAATGGTGTCATGACGGCCAAAGTTGTGACAGGTTGACAGGTTATGATTTCTCGGTTAATGTCAAGTTGTCATAACAGAGACATTTCTGTCTTTGTTAATGTCAAGTTGTCATAATCAAGACATTTTTGTCTTGGGTAATGTCAAGTTGTCATAACAAAGACATTTTAAACAATGTCAACTTTGCATTGAAAGTGTCATAATTTACCGAATGACACTTAATGACAACAGTCATAAACATTCATAAAGACTCCTTCATGTTTATAACAGGTGTTATGTCATGTTTATGACAGTGTCATGTCAGTCTTATGCACACCCCTTCAAATAAAGTGTTACCGAATAATCTTACCATCAATGTGACTAAACAGGAGTAGGAAACTAAAAACTGGAACATCTGGGAGAGGCTTTTGTCTGCAAAATGATCAATAAATGTCTCAAAATACTTTAAATACGTCATAAATCTTTTATACCAGTTTAAACACTTCAAGAATGTTCCAGAAAACATACAAATGTAAGCATTCGCAGGATGACGGTCTTGTAAGAGTCAAAAGCTTAAGAATAAAAGCCACCTTTAAACCCCTCATATCCTTCATGTTCAAGCAAAGGACACCCTCATTAGAAGAATGAATCACAGAATGAATCACAGATCTCATCATGACATTATCTACACTGTCTATTCTCTTCTTTTTTATGTCTCATATCAGACAAAATGGCTTTTGTGGGAGGAACTCTGATTACAAGAGCTTATCTGAAATTAGTTTTGCCCTGCCATATAGCAACACTCATTAACAAATAAACGGTCATTCTCCTTGTTCTAAAACATCTGAGCAGTGTTAGAGCCTAGAGACAGATTACAGCTAGGTTAATCACCTCTATATATAATAATAATAATATATATGATATTTAAATAATCTACACTTTAAAAAATGCTGGGTTGTTTTAAACCAAATTTGGGTCAAATATGGACAAACCCAACCGTTGGGTTACATTTTAATATTTACATTTTTTAACCCAACAGTTGGGTTTGCCCATATATAACCCAAATTTGGGTTAAAACAACCCAATTTTTTTTAGAGTGTATCATTTTATTTTATTTTATAAAAAAAATTGTCATCCGATTATCAGCCAATGTGCACAATTTTTAACATGGATTTAAAAAAATGAAATTGAAATACCAATATAAAGTAGGCCTATGCCATATATACTATCTATACACTCTAAAAATGCTGGGTTGTTTTAACCCAACTTTGGGTCAAATATGGACAAACCCAAACGTTGGGTTAAAATGTAATGTAAAAATCTAACCCAACGGTTGGGTTTGTCCATATTTGACCCAAAGTTGGGTTGAAACAACCCAGCATTTTTTAGAGTGTACAACTATATCTTTCACTCTCTCAACTATCATAGTTGATTATGATATCAGATTTATGATTTTTGAGTAAATGTGGATGCAGCCTGGATGCTTCTGCTTCTGTTTCTGACCTGATATGTGTCTCCAGGACAGCAGGTATCCAGACGCTCCAGTAACTCTGGTCCAGTTCAGTACAGTGCTGTTGTCAGTGGTGTTCAGAGCACTAAATCCAGTCACTTTGGGCAGATCCACTGTAACACAACAGCAATTCTTCTTCAAAATAGTTACATTTGCATGCTTACTGTTGTACATTTACATGAAAACAAGCAGACTCACATGTGCGGGCGGTCACCATTACTGGGCTTCCCTCTTTGCTTTTGACCACTGTCGAAACCTGGATTTTGTAGGCAGAACTTGCAGGAAGATCAGTGATGGTGAAGGACGTGGCAGAAGAAGATACAACCTCACTCTTCTTCTCTCCACCTGAGAGAAAATACACAGAACAGTGAAGATGATGGATGGATTATAATGAAATGCAATGATAATGGAGTGTAATGAGGACTGCCGGTGCCCACCGTGAAAGGGGCTCCAGGTGATCTTGTACCCAGTGACCCCTGGAGTTTTCTTCCAGGCCAGTTTAAAAGAACTGGCGCCTATGTCCACAACTTTTACCTCCCGAGCTGTCTCAATCAGCTCAGAGTCAGTTAAAGAAGCTGCAAAACAATATGGCACAACTATTAGGGACACAAGGTTTGATAAAAGTCAATGAAATATATTTATTATTTAAAAATTATTCAATTATAATTCATTCACATGTGAAATTCATTCAAATATATTAATTTTCTATTTCATATTTTTAAGATATTAAATTTAGAAGCCCCTTGAAGGATTATAGTCCAATATGTAAGACACATTTAAGTCAAAACAGGTCAAATTAATACTTTTAAACAAATACATTTTAATATTTGTTTTTGCGTTGTTTTAAGTGCACTGTAGCCGTTATACTATGAACTGTGAAGATGTGCCGATAACAGTGAGGCTGACAAATGTGAAACACACACACACACACACACACACACACACACACACACACACACACACACACACACAACACACACACACACACACACACACACACACACACACACACACACACACACACACACACACACACACCACACAGCTTCAGTAAAAATACTGCTCTATATATAGCTGTTGTCCTAAAGATGGGGGCTCAAACACAGGAGCTGTCAATCAATCTCCTGATATCCCACAATCCCACTGGAACAATGGGCGGAACATCTCCATATCCTCGAACCCTGACTGTCTGAAGCGTTTAATTAACTGAGCAGAGTTTTCTTCTCAAGGCTCTGATAAATGACTGTCAACCAGTTGTCATTGAAAGAAGACACAGAGCCAAACTGAGCAGTCAAACAAAACCAAATAGATCAAGAACTGTTGGTACAGCTTTACTACAGTGTAGGAACATAAAAAATACTGTGGAAGACTGTATAACACAGACAATAATAAAAGGAGGAATATATATTTAAAATCCTAAGAATACCAGTACGACAACCTTGTAACTGTGAAAAGGGTTGAAAAAGCAAAGATACGAGTATCTTAAAATAATATTCCAGTTCTAAGTGCTAAATTACCACATAAAATGAAAGTTATGGTGAGGCACTTACAATAGCAGTGAATGGGGCACATTTTAGGAAGATTTAAAATCAGAAATGTGAAGGTTATCATTTTAAATCTAGATTTAATTTACGAATGAGGGTTTATGGAGTTACATTGTAATGGCAACAAAGATATAAAATCAGACATCACTTTATACATAAAAGGTTAGTAATTGACTTTTCACACATATTGTTTAGTTATTTAGTTATATTTGTTAATATTGAAACAGTATTTTAACATTTTACAAATTTACCCCATTGTAAATGCTTCACTGTGACCTAAATGTTTGCTTTTTTTTAAAAAAAAAAGGTAAGACAATTTGCTACTAATTTGTGTGGTAATCACAAACTTAACCAAACTGGTACTTGTACCAAACTCAGGATATTCCTTTAAATTAGTATTTTGGTGTCTTGACTCTTGAGATAGAAGGACAGTTAAAAAATCCAGAAAAAAATCCAAAAAAGGTTGAATCAAATACTGTGGTTATTCTTCCATGACAAAAAATATTTTTGAGTTTATTAAATGAGTTTATTGTTGTAAAAAGTACCTGTTTGCTGCGAGAGGCTGATTTCTGGCCCTTCTGTGTTGCTGTAGAGGGCGTGGATGCTGACAGAATAAAGTGTGTGTGGCTGAAGACCAGTGATGCTGTGCTGTAAAACGCTGCGGTCAAGATAACGACTCTGAGGACGCACAAATTCTGGGAGCAAAAGCACACACACATGCACAACACAAATAAAAATATGGAATTATAATTTTATGGGCCTTATTGAAACAGAGTGGACACATTTGCCAGTGATTTTGATTTTGTAGATGAACAGTTTTTACCCGAACTCCAGGTGAGTTTGTACTCTGTGGCCCCTACAATAGGACTCCATTCCACATTGATGGACGAGCTGGTGTATGACGTAACTTTAAAATTTGACACGTATCCGAGGGGTGCTGGGGAGCAGAACGCATAACATAAGACTCGACCAATAAGCGGCTGAAGTCAATGCTAACTGTCAGAATGTGTTTATCAAGAAAACAGGAGAAAGTTTTGGGTCACTCACAGGTTCTGAATGTAGCGGTGATGCCCGGACCAACCACAGAACCAAAGAGCACGTAAAGAGAGAGCACATACTCCGTGTCATGGGCCAGATTCTTCAAAACATACTCAGTAGTGCTGCCATTCAGAGCCAGCTGTCTGGGCCGATCTCTCCCTATGAACTCTTCACATAAACACACACACATACATATATAAATGGATAAAAGAAGTATGCACAGCCTCAAAAATATATATGTAAAATATGTATATGTAATTGCATATTATACAGTATACATTTTCTGGTGATAAAAAAATCTTAATAATAACACTAATAATAGTATTTTAATTATTAAACAATATAAATACAACACACATAAAGTAATGCATTCATATAAATGGATGAGTGTGTATAAAGGTGCTGGTCATATAATTAGAATATCATCAAAAAGTTGATATCAGTAATTCCATTCAAAAAGTGAAATTTGGATATTATATTCATTCATTACACATAGACTGATATATTTCAAGTGTTCATTCCTTTTAATTTTGATGATTATAACTGACAACTAATGAAACCCCCAAAATCAGTATCTCAGAAAATTAGAATATTGTGAAAAGGTTCAATATTGAAGACACCTGGTGCCACACTGTAATCAGTTAATTAACTCAAAACACCAGCAAAGGCCTTTAAATGGTCTCTCAGTCTAGTTCTGTAGGCTACACAAGCATGGGGAAGACTGCTGACTTGGCAGCTGTCCAAAAGATGACCATTGACATCTTGCACAAGGAGGGCAAGACACTAAAGGTGATTGCTAAAGAGGCTGGCTGTTCACAGAGCTCTGTGTCCAAGCACATTAATAGAGAGGTGAAGGGAAGGACAAGATGTGGTAGAAAAAAGTGTACACACATATACACACACACACACACACACACACACACACACACACACACACCACACACACACACACACACACACACACACACACACACACAATACAATATAATATATATATATATATATACACACACATATATATTATGTAAACAACATTTTATGTTAGAAGCAATTGGTCGATTTGACAGCACTAATATATATATTTGTTATTTTAAAATACTAAACATCTTACACCTAATTTAGCCTCTCTCGCCCTTTGTTTCTCTCCCTTTTCTCCATAAACTCATCCTCAGACTCATCTATATGTATGTGTCAGAGTGGTATGAGTCACAGAGCACTTCTTCCTCAGAATGTTCTTCCAGGTCGCTCTTTTAAAGCAAGGGCCTGCAGCCCATCACAGTGACAGAAAGGTGTCATTTTCAAAGACTCTTCTTTTGGAGGTGCTCAGAGGTGACATCAATTCATTTCTTCCACACTGAGCCCCGAACACACTCACACACAAAATCTCCTAAACACGCAGATAAAGTTGACGGCATGAGTCATGAGGCGGCACAGCGACACCTCATGTTGTCACCAACCTGTCGCTTCCATGAAAAAGAGACTATAAATCAGAGAGAGAGAGAGGAGAGAGAGAGGAGAGAGAGAGAGAGAGAGAGAGAGAGAGAGAGAGAGAGAGAGAGAGAGAGGGGAGAGGGAGAGGGAGAGGGAGAGGGATAGGGAGAGGGAGAGGGAGAGGGAGAGGGAGAGGGAGAGGGAGAGGGAGAGGGAGAGGGAGAGAGAGAGAGAGAGAGAGAGAGAGGAGAGAGAGAGAGAGAGAGAGGAGGAAATGAAAGAAAAGTAGTGACAAAAAAGAGAAACAGACTACAAAGTGAAATTGGAAAGTGGAGAATGGAGAACGGCCACGTTCAGGACAATGAGATCCTAGGAGAACAGCACAGGCACTTTTTGAGGTACCTGCAGTAGGACCCCAGGCCAGTCTATACCCTGTGGCTCCAGGTACAGCGTTCCACAAGGTAACAGCGCTGCTAGTGCTCACCGCAGATGCTCTCAAGGTCTGTACTGCACTGCTTTCCACTGAGAGAGAGAGAGAGAGAGAGAGAGAGAGAGAGAGAGAGAGAGAGAGAGAGAGAGAGAGATAGAAGAGAGTAGAGAGAGAGAGAAGAGAGAGAGAGAGAGAGAGAGAGAGAGAGAGAGAGAGAGAGAGGAGGAGAGAGAGAGAGAGAGAGAGAGAGAGAGAGAGAGAGAGAGAGAGAGAGAGAGAGGGGGAGAGGAGAGAGAGAGAGAGAGGAGAGAGAGAGAGAGAGAGAGAGAGCATCATAATCTTCCTACATGAATCTTCCTACTCCAACAGGGAACATTCTTGGAACTTTGTCTAACATTCTAACAAGGTTCTCTCAAAGTTATGAACAAACATTCATCCAGTAATGTTCTCTGCTCTTTATTGATGTTCTCAAAATGTTAGCACAAAAACATTATTATTCAAGGGACATTTTATTTCTGAAACATTTTAGTTGGATGTTTTTTCTAATGGTTTTTAAATGTTACTAGTTTCAGAACGTTCAGGGAACATTCAACATTCCCGAAATGTTTGCAAAATGATAAATTGGAATGTTTAACATGACCAAATAGAAGAATTAATGTTTTAATTCTTCTATGAGGTGTTTTTAATATACCTTAAGACAAACCATGTGCAAATTCATAAGCCGACACCATTGCTGAGTATTTTCTCCTTAAAACTGCAGTGAAAAAAGAGACTCAAAACCGCAGTTTGAAATCGCTGGTGTTTCTTACGTCACCAACTACCTTGTAACCAATCCCGTCAACATGCAGGCTTTAGCATATCATTAAATAAAGCTAAGCAGGGGAGTCTCAAGAGAAGCCAGGTTATCCTGGTACATTTTTCTGTTGATATGAAAAATCTGGTACATAGCAATATAGCAGATTATATGCGAATTATATGATGCATAAGCCTATTACGATTTTATGATGAACTATTTGCCTTTCTCCACTGACATTCTAAGCTTTTCTAAGGAGACCTTTAGGAGGCAGCTGTCTGACTCTGAAATTGTGAACGGAAACATGGTATTTGTAACATTAGCAACACATTATTAGCTGTTTGATAACTTAGTCAAGCAAAAGGTTAATCATATTAATTACCGTTATGTGTCAGACGTTGTAGAGAGCGATACATAAAATGCATTAACATTCTGATACATGGATTTATAGATGAACCTGCATTAGTGAGTGGAGGAGGGGCTCAATTGCATATTCACTAGAAACCAAAAGAAGCAAGCATGTAATTACATTCAAGCTGTCCACAAGAAAAAACTTTTAAATATGCCATTTTAGTGATCAAAGATCAGTTTTAGGGGATACAATTGTTGACTACAGGAGGACTTATATAAACAGAAATATATGTTTCAAATTTTATATGTTTCAAACTAAAAATATTTTTGCTAGTTGGGATGATTTATTATCAGGGTTGTATCTTCTTGCTTTATGTAGAATTTCTTTCTGTTTTTAAGACACCGTGTCAAGTTAAATAACATCTTAAGACTCGTTTCAGGCTCTGTCTATCTGTGAACGGCCCCTTAAAGTGCACGTGCAGCACTCACATGTCTTGGCTTTGGCAGAGGTAACAGGCCCTTCAATGTCCACAAAGATAGGGTTGATAGTGATGGTGTACTCTGTGCCAGCATGCAGGCCCTGCACCATGTAGAAATTAAAGTTGTCTCCTAGGTTCACATTTTCTATGTGTCCCTCTACGGAAACAGGCAAGCAGAGATTTGCATTTATTTATATGTTTTTAAACAGGCTGCATTTATCATCAAAGCAGCTCAGTACTTGTTACCTGGTGATGACCAGGTGAGTCTGTACCCTGTGGCACCTCTGACAGACGACCAGCGGGCCTGAACTGTGTCTGTAGTGGCGTTCTGCACCAGCAGTTGATCAACTGGGACCAGTTTCACTGCAACATCCAGAGAAAGAGAAGTGCACAGCGTTTTGAGTGGGATGATAATGCATGACAAGAATCATTAAGTATTTACTGCAGGATTTTTCATGAAGAAATGTGTTACTGCCATCTAGTGGTTAAACCAGCAACACACAATATTCCAATATTCCATTTAACTGTAGCATGGATTCTGATACCATGACACACTATCATTTTGGAAGGGCAGACTTACGCATGAGGGATGATATGAAAATTTGAGGGGAAGAAAGAAATAGGAAATAGACTAACAAGTTTTCCCGGTGATAGATACAGGCTCACTGGTGCCCTCTGGGTAGATGGCGTAGATGTTGACCTTGTAATCTTTATCCTCTTCTAAGGTGTCAATCACGTGAGAGGAGGCGTCCCCCGTCAGCATCTGCTCATAAATAAGCCCGGGTCTGTCCGCTGAGGAGGAAAAGACATATGAGAATAAATGTAGGAATATTTTAAAACAACATCTGTAAAGTTTCTCATATTCAGTCTGTGAAAGTCTGCTGGTTACCCACTTCTTGGAACATAGATTTTATATCCATCCACTTTTCCAAGCGGAGGCGTCCATCCCAGGCGTAAAAAGAAAAGTCCTTCTTCAATCACACGGAAGTTTGCAACCGGTGGCACAACAGCTGAAAAGAAAGCGTACGTATGCATGCTGGGATATTGCATTCAGACGATGGGAAAGTTTGCGTACAAATAAGAAAGATCATTCCTTTCTAAATATGTATGCATGCCCTTTTAAAACACATTTATCATGTTTAGAGACATTTTTGGTGTACACTCTCAGGGAAAAAAAGGTTAAGTGAGGATCTATATAAGAAGAAATGTCTCTAATTGCAAAATACTCTCATGTATAATGGGTTATTAATTTGTTTCCTAGTGATTAATGAACTAAATTCATGAAAAATGGCTAAAAAAAGGTTCATTGTATGAAGCACTTGAAAGAACCCTTGGTGAACGTGGTTTCACCAAGTGCAACATGTTTCTGGATTAACATCTCTGTTGATCCTGGAACAACATTCCAATTAATCAGATTTGAGGAACAAGTTTACAGTTTATGTCAAGTTTAGGCTTACAACCATGGGTTAGGTTCTTCTACATCAGTGTAATCTTATTTGCGGGACAACTTATGGACAACATTTTCAGACAAGAATGTTGTTCCAGGATCTTACTTGGCAAAATCACAGTGACCCAGAATAATTTAAGGTTATAGAACCTTTTTTTAAGAGTGAATGCAGTTTGACACGCACTGGTTTCTGTGATGATAGTGATAGATTCTCCAATGCGTCCGGGGTAGATGGCGTATACAGTGAGAGAGTACTCAGTCTTAGGACTCAACCCGGTTACTGGAGTACCACTAATATCTCCCTTCAGATCAATCTGTGACAGAGAAAAAGAAAAGAATATATTCTGAACAAACCATACACACACAAATACATAATCAACATTGCCACTTAAACAAAACTTGTCCATGTGCAGCCTTCCATCTGCTGTGCTGCATGGGGTGTGCATATGGACAGGTGAGCGTGTCTCACCTGTCTCTGCTGTGCTGGGAGCAGATGGCCCTTTGGAGACACGGGGGTGATGAGCAGCCTGTAGCCGGTAACGTCGCCTGTGGCCTGACTCCAGGTCAGCTGCAGAGAGCTGTAACTCAGCTCACTCACTTGCAGATCTTTAGGTCCCACTATCCTCTCCACCACTACAGCAGACAGAACAGCACACAGATAAACATGATGGAATTAGCTCTTCGCTGAGCCTAGTCTTCCTAATGTTGCTGACCGGTTCTACATAGCAAGTGAACTTTTGCTCTTTACTAATACAAAATATCGGTCTGTTTGTGTAGATATGGAAATAAATACTGTAATTTATTTCACTTAAAGGTGCTCTAAGCGATGTCTAAGCGTGTTTTTTTAGGCCAAAACATTTTTTGTCACATACAGCAAACATCTCCTCACTATCCGCTAGCTGCCCGTCCCCTAAACACAGTGTAAAAAACCACAGTCTCTGCAGACACCCCAGGCTCCACAAACGGCTACAAAAACAAACTGGGCTAACCCGCACCACAAAACATAACAAACTGTTCCAGCCAATAACCGACAAGAAGGACTTGGTGGGTTAGTGCGTGGATGATGAGGAGGGAGGGTCTAGCTAGCCTCCGTTTTGTTTGACAATACTTCGAACGCCAACAAGAAGTGACGTGACTCAACATCGCTTAGAGCGCCTTTAATTATAGTGGCACAAGAGAGAGGATCGGGTGTGTTTTTTTTTTTTTTTGAAGATCTTTATTTTGAGGTAGATATCTTTATGATAAATCTTGAGAGGTTCAATCTATCGATCAAGCTATCATTCCCAAACAAACACATATGAAATCATTAGGAAGTCCTATGTTAGTGCTAGGACTATTAGTAATATAACTAACATTTTGCCATTAAAATAATGTTTATTTATATTTACATTTAGGTCATAAATAAGAGCCATAGCACAGTATCATGATGGAAGTGTTCAACTGTACATTAATGTTGTCATGTTTAATCACTATCAAAAGAAAGGTATTAATAAGACAATATAATTATATTATGGATTTAACTGCACTGACACTATTGGATGAGAACTAAATTTGAAAGGAATTGAACTGGATAATGATACTAACATCGCAGACACTTTTAATGAACTGAATTGAATCAACATTGAACTGACTTGATCTGAATAATGACATTATTGCCTTTTGTATATCTGCCTAAAACTGAACTCTTCAATTAATTGTAATTTGTCCATTTTTTGTGTAATTTAGCTTTTTTTAAAATTTTTTTATAAATAAATATATCACAGACCAAGTAAAATTAAAACCTATATAATGAATGAGCTTTTAAATGAAAGTGTTCATGAGTGTTCTCCCATGTATTATAAATAAATGTTTAATATATAAAGCTTCCACACAAGCAACAGTAACCAAGGAGGGCAGCGTTTAACAAGTGGGCCAACTGTGTTTAGACAAGCTTGAAATGCAATAAATACAAAAAAAGATAAGGCTCAAGTTCCATAAGAAAAACTTAGTCCATTAGTCATTTTACCAGGTGGCTTTTGTTTAACAGGTCGGGGAGGTTCTGAAGCAGTGAAGCAGATGCGGCGGGAGAGTTTGGGCAGCAGGTGCTCGAGCAAGGAGAAATCTGGGCTGAGCATTAGATGTTCCTCATGGGGTTCTGTAACAATCTTCTTCAGCTCAGACTGATCGGCGTTCCTCACTCCTGAAGAACACACAACACACATGGCCCAGGCACAGATTAGCTTCAACACTTTTTACTTCATTTCTTATAGATTATGGGATCAGGGCATGTTGCAGGCCAAACTCGAACCTTCATCACCCATATGATCACCAAGGCTGTTCACTTGTCACTATAGCACAGCTCCAAAATTATAGCATGGAGGCCTATAAGGTGCAGTCAATTCTTAACATGTGTGTGTGAGTGTGTACATGAGTGACCCTCATATGTCTCAGACTCATCTGCAGTGTTATCAGCTGTAGAGTGATGATGGGAGAACGTCACGCCATGTCGCCTTGCTGTACATGTGTCAAACGGCCTGATCTCTCTGGGAAAACTGATTAGAAAGGCAGGACACGGTCGGGGTGTGTGTGTGTGTGTGTGTGTGTGTGTGTGTGTGTGTGTGTGTGTGTGTGTGTGTGTGTGTGTGTGTGTGTGTGTGTGTGTGTGTGTGTGTGTTGTGTGTGTGTGTGTGTGTGTGTGTGTGTGTGTGCGTGTGTGTGTGTGTGTGTGTGTGTGTGTGTTGAAGGGGAGCAAGGAGGAATGAGCTTGATGAAAAATTACAGCAATTAGTTGGCCACCGGGTAATGAGCCATAATTATTTCAGCACTCTGGGCGTCAAAACAGAAAGAGCGTCAGAAAGTCAAGGAAACAAGGCTGACACACACAAACATACACGTTTTATGTCTTGGCACGTTCACCAATACTACCATTCAGTGTAAATCACTCCACTGCAGTTATTCCGAGTCACACGTCAAAACAAAAAGGAGTGCACACACACACACACACACACACACACACACACACACACACACACACACACACACACACACACACACACACACACACACACACACACACACACAAAACACAAACATGATATGAATAGCACCAAGTCTGAAAACTCACCCACAGCGAACAGTGAAATTCCACTGTCTGTAACAGCTTTAGCTGGACCGTCCACTGAATCATCCGATTGGCCATTAGTGATCAGAACAGCAATCTGATGCCACAAAGAAACATAATGTGATGCTTTACACCCCAACATGCAAAAGGGTGAATTTCACAAAACCTGAAGAACACTCAAAAATCTGCTTAATTGTAATTAAAATGTTGCCACAATGCAAACATTTTTGGAAAACAGTTTTCCTTTATTCCACGTAATTTTTAGAGTGAAATACATTTCTATTGTGAGACTTTTTCTAACATCAGAAATATAAAGCCAGTCACCTCACAAAGTAATAAAACTGGGTCATACTTGTAGATCCCCTTAGACATGCCACAGGCATTAAATTTCAAAGATGTACAAAAATATATTAAAGAGTAATTCTCACAAAAACTATCGAGAACGGTCCTGCTTACAGTGTAATTACATTAGAAAATACTGAGTAATATAAGCTAACTATATGGACTTAGTATGGGTTTAGGTTAGGTTTAGTGTTAGTATCTTGTTATTTTAGGACTTAGATGTAAAATAGGACTGTAAAATAAAGTGCAATAAGGCCTACATTTAGGACTATTTTAATTATTATTTTGCATTGTGACATTTTTTAGGACAATTAAGCATTGTTAACACTCCAATTTTCATTACTGTAATGAGTCATCATGTACTTTTACTATTCCCATTATTTTCAACAAGAATTCTCATTACCATAATACCGCATTACAGGAAAAACAATAATGTTATATAATCCGTTTTTTATTTAAATCATCATAAAGGTTATGCATACTTTGCAACTGAAATATATATTTATATTTCACATTACAGTGATAAGAAACAAAAATGAGAACTGTCTTAACAGCTTTCATGAAATCCACCCAAAAGTGTGAATTTGTATTAAAGGACTCAATCTGCCATTAAGAGTATCACGCTGATACTGATGCCCTTGAAAGCACACAGCATGAATTATCATCTCATTGCATACATAATTCCCCAACCGCAGCAGATCCAAACTTGCAAAGTCGCTTACACTGACTCACAAATGAGTATTCTGCAAAAGAAACATCTCCTGGGTCACCTAAAGTTCACCGCATTGGCCGAGCTGAGTCTGGGTTCATCTTTATGCACCTTACACTAGTATGCCATTACAGTATGTTAAAGAGAGTTTTAAAAAGGAGTAAATCTCTGCGGTTCATTATAAATGCCTGCTCGTTTCTTCACACCAGGTGCTCCACAGCAAGACCAGCAGTTATGTGCCGTTTGGAATCCTAATCAAGCCCTAAATTAGGATGGGTGGGACACTACGGAGCAGAGTGTGTGCACTGCAGCGCAGGACGTGATGTCCTGACAAAATCAATGAAGTGACTGCAGGTGCAGCTCTTTGAGATATAATTAGAAGGTTGTTCTGTGTGTATGTGACAGGGTGTTTCATTTGGAAATTTTGCATTTCAATACATTTCAGATATGATTACGGTTCAGTAGTCTGTATTTAGAGTGTGTCCTAACCAAATGAGGTACCATAAAATGCCAAACAATGCAAGCTGTGAGTACGAACGTGACATTGTCGTTTGATTGGTTTTCATTTATGTGCCTTCATGCTGGGTAGGTACACTCTTAAAAATAAATGTGCTTAATTTAAATCTAGATCCATGAAGAAACTTTAAAGTTGGGATTACATGGAAGTTGCGATTGTCTTTGCGTCCCAATTTTGGATATCTGAGTGAAACTGCTTCTCAAACAAGAACAAATGTAGAGCTTGACTTCATTTTGTCCAGACGGCTCGTGTGCTTTTGAATCGCTTTCGTGGTACTTTGATGTCATACACCAAAAAATCATGATGTGCAAGGATAAATCATTTAAATAAATACTGCAAAATACCATAAAAAAAGAAATTGTCCATTTTGATTCTGTGACTTTAACATCCATGGAACCTTTCCATTGCACAAAAGTTTCTTTAGATTTTTAAAATGTTCTTCACACTAAGAACAAATGGTTGTTTTAATAACTGTTCAGTGAATGTTTTTTGGGGAACCAAAAATGGTTCTTCTATCACTGCAAAAAAAAAAAAAAAAATATATATATATATATTATATTATATATATATATATATTGGATCCTTTATTTTTAAGAGTGTAGCCCCACCCACTTTGAAATGTCTTTGGTCCATAATCCTGATACTCCTAACTCTACAATAAACTTCTTGATTATGATTTTATCATACCATGCATTAGTTTAGAATCTTTAATTGTGAACTTGAGAGGCCCTAAAATTTAGAGTAAATATGCAATACAGCATCCAACGTGCCTGTGGTTGTGTGTGAACTTGTCTTTTGTATATATACATGTAGTGCTTTAGATGCAGCTTCTGTGCCACCTTTGCAGTGTAAAGTTGGTCTTTTTTATCTCACAGATGGGTTAGGCAAGAAGAAGGTGTTTTTGAAGTGATTTGATTGAAACGTCACACCTTCGGGGAGTTGTCTCTGATGATAGAAGGACTGAACACTGACTCTACGAGGAATTCCAATGCCAGGCCGGTGCGGCTGCTGCCTCCCTCATACGACAACTCCTCCACGGCTCTGAGCACTTCCTCCAGAGTCGAATAATCCGTCGCAGCTATACGCATCCTGAACAAGGACACATTCAAGCAGTTTATTCATGCTTACTAAGATACAAGGTCGAGCATATAGTATTCACACATGCAGCACACAACATGCATACGGACCTAGGCAAGTCTGAATAGACAGTCACTCCAAAGCGAACGCCTTCCTGTCCAACCACACTTCCCTGGAAGGCTCGGATGATGTCCGCTATGAACTCTTTGATCTGCTGGAAGCTGGTCGGACCCACTGACCAGGAATCATCCACCAGGAACACAATATCTGCAGGCATGGCTGTACGGACATACTGTGGGAAAAAACAAGAGAGATTGATTTTTGACAAATGGTCCTCTTTTACCATGGCTGAGCCATGGTTTTTATAAGTGAAAATGTTCTAAAATATGGCTAAGAGTTCAGTTAGACACAATTTAGAGGAATTGGACACACACCACAGAAAGCTGACAGCAAGATTTCAATTCATAGAAGATCACAAAGAGGTATTTTATTAGTCCTTGTCTTTCGCAAGTCTGATGTTCTTTGGCTTTGTTTTGCAGAGGAAGTGTTCTTCCTCCATATGGCTAAAATGAAAGTTAAATAGCCTAATATTTAAAGCAAACAGTATTTGATTCTATCAACATTATCATTTCTCTGTCATTTCTCTCAGTTTTACGTCACATTTCAATAAAACTTCAGGACATGACTTCTCTGTTCAATTTTGGACCATAATAATTGAAGGGCTCGTCAAGGCTTTCTTGTTCACACCCAGCCACAATGTTCGCATTCACCATGAGATGGCAGTGTAGTTCCAGGAAGAAGAAAAAAAACAGATTTTCAGAGCTATTTAATTTATGCCTAGTGATTTGCACCTTAGAAACCACATTAAACAGGAACAGCAACAGACACAGAATTAGACCTGATCACAATATAATTAGCCTAAAGTCCAGTCATCCAATGCTTGTGTTTTGGCTTGATATGACCTACATTTTCAGGATGATTTCTGGGCTTCTTTTCCAGTAGTGTGCATCCTGAAAATAGATTTTTTTCTGTCTTTGATCGGTGCAAATGTGGCCTTGCTCGTGAGGTGATTGCACAATCATTGTGACACTTGTCACGGCTGGCACTAAGTGGACTGCAGATGTCAAGTCTGACAACTCTCTAAAGACGAGGCTAATCAGTACTAGATTATGCTTAATGGTAGCGGACAATGTACATCCAGATCTCAGAGATCAGAGAAGATAGTTTTACACACCCACACCTGAAATAAGGAGACAAGTACATCCCAGGCTTTTCAAAGGCTCTAGCTCACATAAGAATGCCCTGAAAATTTTCTCCCCCCGAAACAACCACAAGATGACAGACGCTATTATAAAATTAAAACACAAGCTCTGGAAACAATAGTATAAACGCCATGGCGTCATTGATCATCTGGCAGGAACTACATAAAAAGTCTAATTTCCAGAAAAGTTGCTGCACAGAGTTGGGAAAATCTATGCCACCCACATCAAAAGGGAACTAACACTGCAGGCTGTAGTGATTTATCACTCACACACAGCATTCTAAGCGAGAAAAATGCTTTCGTGCAATAGGGAAGTTCATCAAAAGTAAACTTTAGCGTCCAGTCAGTGCTGATGGTCCAGAGGCATTCAACCAGTGGAAGAGACGAGGACGGACAGACTGGAAAAATGTGAATTTGGCAAATGTTCTCTCAGCCCAGACATCTTAATTCAGATGAAAACTTTCAGTATACGGCACATCCTGATTTTGCCAAGTTAGACGCGTTTCTGTCAACATTTTTAGCCACAATGCCAGGAGAGACTCTTCATTGCATACAGCGCTTAAACAGATCTCTCCAGTCTTACTTTCTCGATACATCTCTAGATGCAGCTGCAGCTTGCAGACTGTGCAGTTGTGTGAAAAGAGGATTACACTAAAATCATCTGCCGCTAGATTAAAATCATCAGCTTGTGAAGACGATGTAGTTTAACACGATACAACATAAAAGAGCTGCATTAAGTGCTGAAAGTCAGTAAAGAAATAAGGTTATTAAGCAAACATTTGCTTACTTTCAAAGCAACTGTAACAGACTGACATGCTATTAACATGACAAAAAGGCCCTGAAGGCAATGAGAAGTATTTACAGATATACGGGTTGATGACTGGGTAAGTTGCTTTTGCTTTTACATTTAACAGGGTTTCGACATAAAGCTGGAAGAGATGGTGAAAGGGTACAAGGACGTGACCTCAGAAAGCACATTCTTTCCATTTCATAGTCAAGTGTCTGCCACTGCAAACAGCCATTTTGAAGAGGTGTGGAAAATTACAGTGTTTCAGGGCATTAGTGCCTCAGTCAGTAATTGGTCCTGACAGACTCCTCTAAAACCATCCTGCGTGAATTCAATATGTTTCACATTCTTACTCTTTCTCACTCTCCCCCTCACACACACAGCTCAAGGTGAAACATAAACACACACACTGATTTTTTTAAAGACAGTTCTGAGCTGATGGAAATCAGAGAGGGGTACAATGATTTATCTTAAAAGGCTCAAACAGAGGTATCAAGCTGCAGGAGGTCTGCATACGTGCCGCAGCAGAACCTGCTGACTCAGCAGGACACGTGTGGAAAAAACTGCACCTGTACTGCCTCTTCAGGTGAACTGATACACATGGTAATGATTAAAAGTAAACTTCCCTGAAACACTATTGCAAAAGAATCTCATACAACAGGAAATTTGTAAGGATTTGAACTGCGGGCTCATCAAGGACATTTATGTTTTTGGGACAGAACCTCATGAATCAGCAAGATAGATGCATGTACAATTAGTACATTATCTCTTTCATTTCTCGATTATTTGTCCTAGAAAACAATAAGATAAGTACATTGAAAAAAGAGTTAAGAATAAATTACATCTAAATAAATAAATTAGGCTAAAAAAGCACCAACATTGAAGTATCACATTATGAAATAAATGTTTTTCTCCAAAACACGTTGGTCACAATTATTGGCCAAGATAACAGCTCTGAGTTTTCTCCTATAATGCCTGATGAGTTTGGAGAACACCTGACAAGAGATCAGAGACCGTTCCTCCATACAGAATCTCTCCAGATCCTTCAGATTCCCAGATCCATGTTTGTGCTTCTTCTCTTCAGTTCACTCCACTCATCAGGAACCACATGGAAGAATGGTCACCACATGGTCATGGAAGAAGCTTCAATTTGTTCTCCGTAACACATTTTTGTGTTGATTTTGATGTTTGTTTTGGGTCGTTGTCCTGATGGAAAATCCAACCACGGCCTATTATAAGATTTCTAGCAGAAGGCGTCAGCTTTAGATTTTTTATCTGTTGATATTTGATAGAATCCACAATGTATCTGAACAAGAAGTTCCGGACCTCCAGCAGAAAAATATGCCCACAACAATAAAGATCCAGCGGTATATTAAATTGTACAAATGGGGTACTTTTTATCCTTGTGTGGCACCAAACCCATCTAGTGTTTTGCTGCCAAAAAGCTCTTTTTTAGTTTCACCTGACCACAGAAGACTGTGCCGTTTGAAGTTCCAGTCATGTCTGACAACTGAATTTGCTGGAGTTTGTTTTTGGAGGAGCGAGGAGGATTTTTTCTTGAAATCATCCCAAACAACATGTGGGATGTAGATGTAGGGGTTGTTCCATTTTTTTTTTTTTTTTTTTGGTAGGCTTCAACTATTCTCTGCAATTCTCCATCTGTGATCCTAGAAGAGTCTTTGGCCACTCATCTCTCCTCCTCACCATGTATATTAAGACACTATAGACACACATCTTTTCCAGGCAGATTTGTAACATCTTTAGTTGATTGGAACTTCTTAATTATTGCCCTAATGGTTCAAAATGGGGATTTTCAATTATTTAGCTATATTTTCTTACAACACTTTCTATTTTTTGATGCTCAACAATCTTTTAATGTACATTAGAACTATATTCTTTGGTTTTACTCATTGAGATGGATGATTATGGGAATTTGGCCTTTGTGTTTCCTCATATTTAAACTCTTGTGAAACAAGAAGTCATAGCTAGACAATTTCATGTTCCTAGTCACCCTGGTGTGCTAAAAAAAGGTAAATATTAATGGGAATATACTTCAGGTATTTTGCTAGTAAAACATTCTAGGGGTGCCAATAATTGTAGCCAACGTGTTTTGGAGAAAAACATTTATTTCATAATGTAATGAAATCATCCCCCCCCCCCCCCACACACACACACACGTGCGAAAGTAAAAGAAATCGCAATGTATGCAACAAACTTTTTTGATGCTATTTAATCATGAAGTGTATTAAAAACATCGGAAGTCTAATGTTTCTTTCATTCTTTTGGAAGTTTTCTTTCTTTTTGTCCTGCAGAGTTTAGCTTCAACTTGTCTCAACACACCTGCCTGGAAGTTTCTAGTATGCCTAGTAAGACCCTGATTAGCTGGTTCAGATGTTTAATTTGGGTTGGGGCTAAACTTTGCAGGACAGTTGCCCTCCAGGAGCAGGAACGGACACCCCTAACTTAATTAAACTTGTTCATATCCAAACGCAAAGGGTTGGATGTCATTCTTGCGTATTCTGAAAGTTACCTACACCTACATTTTTTTTTTTTTTTTTTTTGCTTGAGCATTTAATGCTTGGCAAATGTTCATTTTGTACCTTGCCTGCAACCTTTTTGAGAGTGTGATAGATTGAAGGGCGTGATATTGGCAGTTCACTGGGGACTGAAGAGGCCCTATCGCATGTAGATAAAGTATGAGTCAGCAGTCTACCTTCAGCCTCTGCAGTGGCGTTTTGATGGGAGAGAGACAGGGACAAGAGGAAGATCCATATGCCGCAATATCCCATTCTCTCTCTCTCTCTCGTCCTCTGACTTTCTCTTTCGTTCCCTGTCCTCCCTCTCTTATCTCTCTGCCGGCAGATCCTCTTCCTTGGACTGATGTCCTGAGACGGGCTTGTTCACCAATTTATTTAGCTGCTATGCTCTCTCCCTTTTATCTGTAAGACAGAGGAAGAGAGAGATCGGTATCGTCATACATATGCATATACACACATTCAGAATAATCATTTTGATCTATTCTGTTAGCAGAGTCAATGTAATCGCTGAATCTTCGCTGAAAATCGCCTGTATAATCCAGCACATTTATCCTGTCAGATATGGCTGTGCAGGCCCGCTGAGCGCCGGTTAAGAAATGAATAGCTCGCGGATAGAGACAGGTATTATTCAAATAAAAGAGAATTGTTTAAGGTTAAGGAACTGGGGTACTGCACAATGCTATGCTTTTAAGTTTATTCGTCTCAGGGTCCAGGATTAAATTCAAGAGAGGACAATAATAAATAGTAATACATAAATATGTACAGTAAAAAAAAGATAATTGTATCAAAATTTACATGTTGTTCTTCCATATGGAAGGTCCCAAAAATGAGTTGCAGCATGGCCCAATTGATCAAAAGTGACAGTAAATGATAATGTTACAAAATTTTCGCAAGTAAATGCTGTTCTTTTGAACTTTCTGTTTATCAGAGAATCCTGAAAAACAATTTATTTCAGTTTCCACAAAAATATTAAGCAGCACAACTGTTTTTAACATTGGTAATAATAATAAGAAATGTTTCTTGAGCAGCAGATCATCATGTTAGACTCATTTCAGTTGGATCATGTGACACTGAAGACTGGAGTAATGATGCTGAAAATTCAGCTTTATCATCACAGGAATAAATTACATTTTAAAATATTTTAAAATAGACAACAGTTGTTTTAAATTGCAAATATTTTTTACAATATTACAATTTTAACTATATTTAGGATTAAAATAAATGCAGTCTTGGTGAGACTTTGTGCAAAAACATTGACCCCACAACTTCATGAAAACTATATTATAACACATGCGTATGTATGTCAATAGGAACCATCATGCTTTTATGATGCTTTTTTGTAATTTAAGACCACTGCCGTAGTCATTATTCATGAACGATGTATGGAAAAGAAAACATCTTTTTTGTGTTCTCTATTCAAGAAAGAAAGTCAAGCTGGTTTGGAACAAGTAAATAATGACAAACACCAGTTGCCCATCATCATTTATAGTGTTTTGGATACATGGGATGCTTGTGAACTAGCTTAACTAGCTAGACTTCCTTGTTCGGCCAGCTTTACCAGCTAAGTTTTCCTGGTAAGTTTGCTTAGTTGGACTTTTTAGCAGGTTTCTCATAAACAAACACATGTCTACATGTGAAGAGTTCAGATGCAAAAGCCCTGAATGCCATCTGAAATTTTCTTCTAAATGTTTTTATCAAGCTGTATATTTAGTTCAATAATTTCACTTAATGCAAGAAAAATTACCATTAATTGTCATTTAGTGAAATTACTGATTTAAATATATGAACAGATAAAAATTATCATTTTAGAAGAAATTTCAGAGGCATTTAGAGGCTTTGCATCTAACTCTTCATGTGTAGTTATGACAAGACCTTCTATGGTTATCTCTGTGAACTGTGATTGAATAATCTTAAGCATATAGGAATTGTTATTTTATATATTATAGTGCATCTTCACACATCGTTGTTCCCAAGAGTACAAAGACAGTGAATTGACACTTTTAGCAGGTTACATCACACAAGGCAGTTGACATTGAGGTCAAAGTGTCACAAGAAACTTGACCTTTGTGAAAGACACCAAGACTGCTCATTATTACGTATGTCTGTGTGTGTGGTCTAGAGAGTAAGGTGAGAACTGCAGTGAAAATACAGTACAATCTGCCTTTAGGACAGAAGGTTCTAGATTTCTAAAGAAGGTGGATGAGTTTCCCCTCAAGGACACATTCTTGATGTAACTTCTCCCTTATCACTAAAACCTCTCTTATCCGAAATTAAAATTAGCTTTTTACCTATGTATCTTTAACCCCCGGTTTCACAGACAAGACTTAAGCCTATAGTCCCAGACTAAAATGCATGTTTTGACCTGTTTTAACTTAAAGCAACTTGCACTGACATATCTTAAAATATAGAAAATATAGAAAACATGCATTTTAGTCTGGGACTAGGCTTAAAAGTCTAGTCCCAGGACTTTTTTAACTAAGTCTGTGAAACCAGGGGTCAATGTCATAATTGTTATTTAATATCTCACTGTCTGACTGTCATAAAGGTAACTTAATATCTCACAATGTGACTTTATAGGTCCTAATTGTAACTATATTTCTGAATTTACTGTAAATATTACAATTGTGACTGTGACCCTAACCATTTCTTGTGACTGACTTAAAGGGTACCTATCATGGAATTTTGAAAATTACCTTTCATGTAGTGTGTAACATAGATCTAAGTGAACGAAAACATCCTGCAAAGTTTTAAATATGAAAGTTCACCGTATACAAAGTTATTATCTCTCAAAAGTAAGAGTCGACTCTGAGTCGTTGATATGAATCGATAGACGAACGATGCACTTTCGTACGTCACTTGTCCAAGTTATTTGAATAATATACGCCCACTCATTGCATTAGGAGCTAGGAGACACCAGGGAAAACATCATGTCGACGAGACGCTGCTGTGTTTTGAAGTGCCACGCAAAAGCAAACTTTTTTCATCTGCCCAGTGAGGAGCATTTGAAGACAGTGGCTACAGTTCATAACTATACCACAGAAGTATTATAGCCCGAACTCGCTCTGTGTTCGCGTCATTTTGAAGATGATTGCTTCACAAACCTAAATGCTATAAAGTATGAATTTGCGAGCCGGCTGATACTGAAGGAGGGAGGTTCAGTACCGAGTTTATTTGGATCAGCTTCCTTCTCCGAATCACAATCTGTAAGTAGGCTGTTGCTTTTATGTTTGTATCATTGTCTATAATTATTTTGTGTGTTGTGTACGCACAGGCACAGCGCAGCTTCTAGCAGCTAACTTAGGTCTTCAATGTCAATTGTATTGAAATATGTGAAGTGTTTGTCGTTGTTAATGGAGTTGTCACAGGGCTCTCGAGTGTCACGCATCACGCATTGAGCGTGACAGTCACTCATTTCGGTCTTTTGTCACGCTCTCCGGCCACACATTGTATTTCTCACGCTGATAAACTATTTGTAATATATTTAATATGCCGCAGTGCCCAAAACTCACTCACTGTGGAACCGGCAGGATTCAAGCGCGTCTCCTCCAGTGTTGCCTGCACTGTTTCCGCGGGTTGTTTGTGTAGTGCACGCTGGTTGACGCGATTGTTTTATCCACTGGAACATGATTGTTATTGAGGAAACACCCGGGAACGCTATTTGAATATTTTTGGCCGTGATTGGGTTAGTTTGATGAGCAATTGGGCTGGTTTTGTTGTGCAGACCTGGCAACCCTGGTCTCCTCTGGTGTTGTTCGTCTGGTGTTGTTAGCCAATCAGAAAATAGCACTGTTGTATCTGGGTAAGATCTAGCGCAACAACCAATGACACCCCGTCGGCTGGGTGTCTAACATATCACCACAGATTAGCGTCACGCAAAGGCGGGGTTTGGAAAAATGACTCGCTAAACGATTCATATGGGAGTCGGTGAGCAAATCAGGTAAAAATAAATGCATATTATAAGACAACAAAAGTGTTTTTTGTCATTGCATGCTTGTAAAACTGTTGTTGGGGACTCCCAGAACAATATTAGGAACATTTTAAATGCCATAATAGGTACCCTTTAATAGCGTACAATGCGACTATAACCCGGACTAGTATCCCGAAGTTCACGAGTTTGATTCTCAGTACCGGCAGGAAACGACTGAGATGCCCATGAGCGAGGTATCCAACCCCCAATCGCTCACTGGGCGCCACAGCAAAAATGGCTGCCCACTGCTCTGGGTTTGTGTGTGTGTCTACGGTTTGCAGAGTGTGTTTTCACTACTCACTGCTCCTAATGTGTGTTCTGAGTAGGGTTACCATACTTGGCCTTCACGTCACTTCGATTGCCACTTCTTTTGTGATTGTGACTTTATTTCTCACAATGTGACGTTAAACAGACTTCCATATTCTCCTGAAGTTGAGTTGTTGTAAATCCTGGACCGACAGAACTAACTATAAATAAAATCTCCTAATACCCGAGAAGCTTTAACTATGGCAAAATCTCTTCATCCTTTGAAATCAGGACAAATCCCAAACTGTAAAAGCATATAAAATCCAGAGGCACCAGACAGGTGAACAGCTTCCTCTCCAAATAAATACAGTCATTCCAAATACTGTGCTAACTAACTACATACCATATGGAATCAATGATCTCGCACAGAACCGCTATGGCTTTGTCAGGTTACACCAGTAGGGAATATTTACGACTAGCGAGTCTCTGTTCAACCAACAGACAGCACTGTCAAGCTGTGCAGAAACCACAGCCATCCAAATGCAATGGTTTACTGCACAACTGCCATCTCTAATGTGCAGGGAACGAGTCTGACAGTCCACAAAATTAATGCAGCTGCAAAGGGTTCGCTGACTTTAACAAACTTCTCTGGGATGCACAAGAGTCTATAAAGCATTTTTACATATGGTAGTGCTAAAACTTTATATTATCACGAAAGACACTTCTAAGCAGCCCTTAGCATTCAAAGTTAGCACAGAAAGCATGTTTTCTTATCAGACGCAGAGGAACGCTGTCAGATTTTTCATCAAAAAACTTTGTGGCCATGAACTCTGCACATACCACTCAAAGTCAGTCCTGTTCGAGCATGTAACCTCAAGCACTTCTGTACCACAGTTAGTTTACATGACTTTACATAGACTCCGGTTCTCTGGACGGGGCAGATAAGACTTTTTGAATTTCTGCACTTTGGAGACTGCCGTCTGATTGTGCGATTTATGAATGAATCTGATTGAACGAGCGATAATTCGTGCCCACGTACAGACAGGAAGGTGCGACCGCTGTGACTCAAGCTATATTTTTTTCATGTCTGCCGCACAGCAACTTGCATACAGCATACAGAGAATGTAATCTCACAAGCGCAGGCCGACCGGAGAGGTGAGTGTGCAGATGGATTGCGCACTTTAAAGGATTGTAAAGGTCTAGGAGCCGACCCAGTTCTCCTTCTTGCTCTCTCTACAAGCCCTGCTGTTTGTTAGCCGTTTCTGCATACGGTCACTTCACAGGAGATTATCTGTGAAGCTCTAAATTAAGAGTTAAGCGCACATTTAAACTACATTTCTTAAAAGAGTCCAAAAATGCACTGGTGCACACATGGAGAGACGCCAATCCAAATAGTCCGCAATTGTTGCATGGAGCGCAATGGTGAATGCACAAAATCAAACATGAACACAAAGTTCAATAGCGGCCATTCATGAGATGAGCCAAACATCCTTAAATGACGCCTCAGCGATGAATGTTTTTAAGATACTGGGAGGAAAGTCCTCACAAAACATCTGTTGTAGTGCAAATGTCTATACGCATACTCTCAGTACACGCTTGCTCACAATAAAAGCTGGAAAGGACGCTTTTTCTGGAGGCTTATCAGAGTCAGAAAAAGGCAAGTCGCCAACGTGCAGTGATGAAGTGACTTTATGCGGCTCATTTTTGGCAGTACGTACGACTAAAGCCGGACTGCCGTTCAACTTTGAGGGGCGTGTAAAAGCCTGTGCATAAAGGAATAAGCTATCAGACTGGAGGCATCACAGACACACTCTATTATTTTGTTCAAGGCTTTTTAAGTTGCATTAGCAGGGCTATTGAAGCCGTCAGATGCAGTGGTAAATGGAGTGGAACGGCACAAGGTGGATTGAGTCTTGGATTTTTTCCACAATTACCTAACCCTCTGATTATCTTCAATTAGGGTATACACTTGTTATCTTTGGGGTCTCCAGGGACCCCAGACAATAACATTGCATTTTGTAACAGTATAATATATATTTTTTTACAAATGTAATTTTACTCTGTTTATTAATGTTTTTACTCAACATTTGTGCAGTTTTTGGAGGATTTTTGATATCTTTTAAATTTCTAAAAATAAATAAATAAATATTTAAATAAATAGTTTTTTTTACAAAAACAGCATTTTATGTAAAATTCACTTTATAAAAAACCCAGATTTTATTTATGGGGATAAATGGATAATTGTACATAATTTAATGTAAGATTTTTGCCCTTTTTTTGGAAAATGCAGTTTTAAAATAAAAAAAAATCACTTTAACCACTAGATGGCCATAGAGCTCCATTATATGCTCCATTATATGCTATTTGCTGTTTGATTAACCAAAATACATCTTCTCACAAGTTGGATTCAGTTGGATTGAGTTGGATTCATATATAAATATTTTAAAATCAAAATTATAAAAAAGAATTATATACTTTTTGTCAAAGTTTAGCATATTTTGTATTGAAAAACGTTTATCAATAATGTTACTTTATGATTAGAATCAAACCTGAACAAGATGTTACAAAGAGATATGTTGGAGTCTTTAGATTTTAGATTAAATCAGATTAGATTTAAAGATTGTGTGTGTGTGTGTTTGTGTGTGCATTTTAGTTGTGTCAGTGTCACCAATTTATATTTGTGGTGGTTCTGAACTTTATTTGACAAATCATAAGACTTTTTTATAGCCGTACAAATGTATTCCTGTGTGAGAGTGTGTGTGTGTGTGTTTGTATGTGTGTGTGTGTGTGTATTTTTGTTGTGTCAGTGTCACCAATTTATATTTGTGGTGGTTCTGCATTTTATTTGACAAATTATAAGACTTTTTTTTTATAGCCTTACACATATGTATTCCTGTGTGTATGTGTATGTGTGGTTGTGTATATGTGTATGTGTGTGTGTGTGGCGAGCATGATAACTTTGCATAGTGGATTTTTTTACATCGTTAGAAGTGTGCCATTTAATTTCTGTCCATGTGATCTGCGTTGTTTCTGATTTTGATGATGAATATTATATGTTTACTATGCGGGGTCTCCAGGGACCCCGAAGACAACAAGTGTGACTATTTTTTTCACGCCAACATAATAACAGATATCGTTCCAATTTAATTTTTTTTTTGTAGATCTAGAAAGAGTTGAGAGCTGTAGAAAGTTTCATACCATTTGAACAAAGAGAACATTTTTTTTAATTTGACCAAAAGTCATTTGCGGGTTAAAAAGACCCCAAAGATAACCAGAGGGTTTCAAAAAATGCATTAAACAAATAAATTAACTTGGGTCAAATTATACCATTTCTAATCAGTAGATGTTTGAGAAAACGCAAAATTGCAGTCGCTTAGACCAGTGGTTCTCAACTGAAGGGTCATGACCCTAAAATGGGCCGCAGGTCTGTTTTTATTGGGTCGCGGTTAATGGGAAAGATTTAGTCTTTGAAAGGATGAGAAAATATTATGCACCCAATCGAACTTTACAATATTTTAGAGTCAATTTATATTAGAGTCATTGTGTTGAAGCTAGCTTAATTAGACGCATGGCAACATAGACAGATTGCATGGGATTGCTTCATCCTCAAAAACCATGCACCAAACTACACAGGGTAAAAGAAAACACATTAAACTAGATTAAATATTCATTCTACTGAGATGAATTGTCACTTGATGTCGAAGAAAGTCTAAATCCTGAAGCAAAACTAGTTGACAACTACTGGCTTAGAAACTCTGAGAGAATGGCCCACATCCAGAGTGTGCAAGAAAAAGAAAACGAGAGAAAGAAACTTGGCAGTGAGCTAGATAGATATACAGCTTTCTGCATTGTGAGGCATTGGGCTGCAAAGTTTATACAGAGTCCCTCTCTCACCTTTCCCACTGTCCCACTGTCCCCTGCACCATGATCCTCCTCTCGAATGCAAAACTGCTGTCCACGGGAAACAGTCCCAGTCCGCTGGAGATCCGTCAGGTAATAATACAATCCAAGCACAGGTTACGGGACTCCACACGCTGAAGTACACTTTCCCAAGACGAGGGGTGTGAGAATCCAAGAGAGCAAAAGGGTGTGTGAGGGAAAGAGAGAGTGAATGAATGAAGCAAATACCTCTAAAGGGGAAAGTTTAGGGGGTGTGGAAGAGCTACAACAGGTTGGCTCACAGTTACGGCAAGAAGATGGATGGGGAGAGAGAGTGAAAAAAAAGTAAGAAAGAGAGAGCAGCAACTACGAAAATGAATATAAGTTAAGATTGTTTTTAGGCACAAACCGCATTTGGTTCTTTGTAAAGAGGTTTGTCTATTTTTTGTTTTGTTTTTTTGTATTATTCATTCTGAATTTCAAATGTTTCTTCAGTGGTTAAACGTTTGTTGCAAATTTTTTCATATAAACAATATGCAACATTATCCTTTGGTAATTGACTTTGTTTTATATTGTTATATTTTGAGGTCTTGCACAGTTAATATGTTCATCAAAGTCACCTGAGCAGCATCATGACATTTAAAAAAAATCCTGCGGCAAGTTATTAAAATCACTGCTTTACAAAAAAAAAAAAAAAAATACAGACAATCCACAAACTGTAAGGTATTTGTTTTGTTATGGACTCTTATGTTGAGCTTCCTTTGGATTCCTCCCTGTGTTTAATTCCAGTTTGCTTGGTTTTCTTGGTTTCTGATTTATTCATTGATTATGTTCACCTGCATCTTGCTTGGTTCATCAATTAGCCTGTGTATATAAGCTTTCGGTTTTGTTCCATCCTCAGTCCTGTATTGTCTTTGCTTGTGACTTTCTTTTTCTCCTATGGTTTTAGATTATCGTGTGTTGTTTGTTTGACCAAAAAAGTATTACTGCTGCATCAAGATCCACGTCTTCTTTCCTTGCCTGAGCAGCTGTGACAAAAGCCTTCCTTAAGTTTTGCATATGTAATCTCTCGGGACAAAATTAGGTACTTTAAAAAATTATTTCCAATTATTGTGGAAGTACGTGAGACCTCCCAAATGTGACTTTTGAAAAGCAGCAGCAGAAGTTGGGGTCAAAAAGGTGGACTTATTCCACAGAGAACATGTAGCACTAGGGTTTTTAGATCTTACAAATAAAACAGCCAGACCTCTGAGCTGGTCACATGCCTTCCCAAAGAGTAGTGTAAAACACAGTAACTTCCCTGTTTGAACAGAGAAAGCGACAGGTCTTTAATGGCCTTCTGCAGGAATGCAAGGATGGAGTTTATTGGTTCTTGCCAGCTGTCACTCATGACACACTATAATTCAGCAAGCCCCATTCACATACACAGACCTGACAAGCTGAAAAACTAGGTCAAAGGTCAGGCATGGGGCCATAATGGAGAGAAAAAAGGAAAAAAAAAAAACACTTGAGAATTGCATACATGTAGAAGAATGTATACATATACTTATTGTATATAATAAAAATATTTTGGATATAAAAATATTTATATTATTTATTTATTTACTTTTATATAAATCAAATATCAATAATAAATCAAATAAAAATAATTAATTGCACTAAAATGTGAAATAAAATTAAATGGATCTTCCAAGGATGATAGCACAATTTATGGAGTTACCTAGAGTCCAAAAAACATCTCAGAGTTTTGAAAAACAGTGTGACACACTGTGTAATGGACAATCCCTCAGGTAGCCCTAGGGAGATGCTACAAAGGTGGGTATTAAAGTTACAGATGAAAAAGGCATTGAATGAGGGGAAGGACAGAGAGAGAGAGAGAGAGAAATTGATTCCCAGTGTCCTCCTGGCCGACCCACAGGTGTGCAGAGGCCTGCTGGGCACAGTAAGGTCAGGCTTTCATGTCTCAGGACCTCTCTGGCCACTGGGTCATCTCTATCTATAGGACACCAAGAGAGCCATAAATCCTCATGACTGTGGGTGTCTGCAGGGATGAAGAGGCGAAGAACCAATGGAAAAAGAGGGATGAGAAGATTGAAAGAAAAAAGAGATTGTAGATTAGATTTGTGTAAACTGGCTTTGGCTTTTTTTAGCTTCTTCATCACATCAGAAAGCTTTTTAGACCACTTTACATAACAATCATAAGATTTTCAGGCTTGAAGAATACTTACATTTAAAACCATGCACACCCATTTCAAATGTTTGGTGTCAGTTAGATAGCCTATATATATTTTTTAAAGAAAATAATAATAATAAAATATGAATCAGTACTGTTTTCAACACTGATTTACAATAACTAAAGTTTCTTAAGCAGAAAAGCAGCATATTTGAATGCATTCTGAATGATCATGTTACACTGAAGACAGAAGTAATGATGCTGGAAAATTCAGTTCTGCTATCACAGGAATATAACACATTTTAAAATATATTTAAATAGAAAGCAGTTATTTTAAATTGTAATAATATTTCACAATATTACTGTTTTTATGTATTTTGATCCCATAAATGCAGCTTTGAGGGGCATAATAGGTTTTCTTTCAAAAAATGTAATAAACCTTACCAACATTTTCAACTTAGTGTGTGCCATCTAGTCTAAAGTCTAAAAAACAGATTTAGTATCAAACAGACCTGCAAGCTCTAACCTTGATATTTTACGTGTTTCTCTGAAATCCTTGATTCTGATTGGTCAGTTGCAGCATTCTATGGTAAAATATTTATGTACTGTATATGAACACTAATGCGTGTAATTGATTGAAGTTTCTGGCAAATAATTTTCATACTGTTCTAGTTATTTTTGCCTTCCTCTGACTGATTGAACTCCACACAATGCAGACGGTGCTACAGAAAAATTATGGAAAGTAATAGGATTGCTGTAAGAAATGCCCACCAGCAAAGAACACTTGAGACCTAATATTTTTAAGAACTATTTTAGCAAGGTTAGCTCTGTGTTTATTTTTCACAACCAGTTTCACAACTAAACTGTACGATAATGGTGCTGTTATGCATTATCAAGCAATTAAATGCATTGAGGAATACATGTTGAACAAAGCTGATAATGGCTGATCAGCCTGGGAAATATTAACCAGGCTTGTCTTATAAAACTAGCTGCTAATTGCTGTTTTTTCAATGCATGTGAAACCCCGAAGTGGTTCATATACTGCAGCTGAAGTGCGGTCTGATTAAATTCAAGCTTTAGGCTTGAGTAAAAACAACAATGTACGCAGGGATGAGTATAAAAGAAACAGCGGAAACCAAAGAAATCTCTCCTGTCGGTCATACATTAGGAATTCACAGGGCTGGGCTGAGTTTCTGACACGGTGTTGTAAAAACATCACTGACATGATGGGTAATTGCTCCTTTGGTACGTTAGCTTGTTTTTACAGGCATGTTAGTTGAGGACTCTCTTCATTGGCTGTCACCTTTTGTGTCTGTACCACGATTGCATCATAGACCTCGCGTCACCACAAAAGACTGTTTTCATGTTTTCAGCAGTTATGAATAATAAATAGTTATTGCTTCAACATGCTCCTGGGAGAAATACAATCCAATCGGATGATGTATAGATTTAATGCAATGCTGAAATCTTAATTATAAGTTCATTTTCTGTGCTCCGATGGCTCAAACAGTTCATTATTCTGCCCTGCAGGGCCATTCCGACTCCACTTTAATTGTGTTTTTGATGTGGAATGAGTTTAAAGTCCATGTTTAAATAATGCGCCTGTCTGAGTTTTGCTTTTGGGGGGGAAAAGTATTGATTGATGTAATATAAACACAAGTGCCTCATTTAAAGTTATGGAAGTGTGTCAACAGAGAAGAAATAAGGAGAGCTGTGGGTTAGTAATATGGTGGGAATATGAATATGATATTAAAATTGTTCATGTGCATGTCTGTGGTCTCTGGCACAACTGGCAAGTTGTCTTTATCCAGGAAATCAAAGACTTGTTGCCCACGGCAATCAGAAAGATACATATCCCCTGCTGGTAGATATTTGGCACAGTGCCCACCTCAATCCACAAGGCCTAAAGTATGCCGATACTCATCAGCAACACAAAACACACCCACTGCTTCCAAATGACACTTAAAAAAAACATAAAAAATATATGCCCTTTGTCTGTCTGTTTGGAACACGCACGCACACACAGTGAATACACACACACACACACACACGCACGCACGCGCACACACACACACCATTGCACTAGGTGTCTTCAACCCAAATGATATTCTCCATCAGGGGCCAGTTGACTGAGTAAAAAACAAAAACACAATTGTTTTAAAGTCCAATCATGCACTTTAACTAAATACAGTTATTGGTGCATGGAGTGATCTTTTTGGTGCTGAGCCACTGATCTCTTTCTCACACGTAGTGCACTGCATGCTTAGTGGACTAATGATGCCTGAGATTGTATTTCTGCAATGTAATTTACTCCTTGCAGATCAGGCAGGTACCCGCCTCATTAAGAGACCAGAAACATCACGACATAGCTTTGATGAGATGCTCAGATGTTGTTTGAATGGATAAAAACCATAAATAAATAGCAATTTATTCACATATATGGTAAATAAAACTAAAATAAAACTTGTGAGGGACACTGTCACCAATATAAAGGCAGTTACTTGTATAAAAAAAAAAACAAAAAAAACTGTGAGAAAAATATTGAATGTGACATTAAATGACAACATTGTTTCCTAATTAAAGAATTTACCTTTTATATTTTCTCTGTACAAAAACACAAACAATTTAGTAAAATATAATCTGTTGTATGTATGTTTATTTATTTATTTTATATAGATATACTATAGAATATTATATTTTAACTTGAATAAAATATTTTATATGAATATCATTTAATCAGAAAAAAGCAGAATGAAACAGTGCTCTAGTTATTTAGATATTTAATATTTATGTATGTATGTATGCATGTATGGCAGTAAGTATGGCTGTATGTATGTATGTATGTATGTATGTATGGATGGATGGATGGATGGATGTATGAATGGATATATGTATGTATGTATGTATGTATGTATGTATGTATGTATGTATGTATGTATGTATGTATGTATGTATGTATGTATGTATGTATGTATGGCTGTATGTATGGCTGTATGTATGGCTGTATGTATGGATGTATGTATGGATGTGTGTATGGATGTATGTATGTATGTATGTATGTATGTATGTATGTATGCATGTATGTATGGATGTATGTATGGATGGATGGATGGATGTATGTATGGATGGATGGATGGATGGATGGATGGCTGTATGGATGTATGGATGTATGGATGGATGTATGTATGGATGGATGTATGGCTGTATGGCTGTAAGTATGGCTGTATGTATGTATGTATGTATGTATGTATGTATGTATGTATGTATGTATGTATGTATGTATGTATGTATGTATGTATGTATGTATGTATGGATTGATGGATGGATGGATGGATGGATGGATGGATGGATGGATGGATGGATGGATGGATGGAGGGATGGATGGATGGATGGATGGATGGATGGATGGATGGATGGATGGATGGATGGATGTATGGATGTATGTATGTATGTATGTATGTATGTATGTATGTATGTATGTATGGATGGATGGATGGATGTATGGCTGTATGGATGTATGGATGTATGGATGGATGTATGGCTGTATGGATGTATGGATGTATGGCTGTATGTATGGGTGTATGTATGGATGTATGGATGGATGTATGGATGGATGTATGGATGTATGGATGGATGGATGTATGGATGGATGTATGGATGGATGGATGTATGGATGTATGGATGGATGTATGTATGTATGTATGTATGGATGGATGGATGGATGGATGGATGGATGGATGGATGGATGGATGGATGGATGGATGAATGGATGGATGTATGGATGTATGTATGTATGTATGTATGTATGTATGTATGTATGTATGTATGTATGGATGGATGTATGTATGTATGTATGTATGTATGTATGGATGGATGGATGGATGGATGGATGGATGGATGGATGGATGTATGGATGTATGGATGGATGTATGTATGTATGTATGGATGGATGGATGGATGGATGGATGGATGGATGGATGTATGGATGGATGTATGTATGGATGTATGTATGGATGGATGTGTGTATGGATGTATGTATGGATGTATGGATGTATGTATGTATGTATGTATGTATGTATGGATGGATGGATGGATGGATGGATGGATGGATGGATGGATGGATGGATGGATGGATGGATGGATGGATGGATGGATGGATGGATGGATGGATGGATGGATGGATGTATGGATGGATGGATGGATGTATGGATGGATGGATGGATGTATGGATGGATGGATGGATGTATGGATGGATGTATGGATGTATGGATGGATGGATGAATCCCCTAGCACCCTTTTGAGACACCGTGGAGGTTCTTGGACTCGAGTACAGCATTCACTGCATTTTCAGGTTACATTAATTTGCATCCCAGATTTAAAGATAAATTTTAAGGACCACATTTGGCCCAGTAGTTTAAGACTTGTGCGCTATAGTTTCTTTCATACCTTGCTTAATAAATATGTAAACAATCCTTATAGGCTGCTAAGACTATTTGTTTTACAGCATGTCGATCAGAAAATACTATACGGCCACCAGTAGGGCCATAAAAGAACACTTGAAACCACGAGTATCTAGTTGCACATGGTCCAGGCAGGTTAGGGTGCCTCTTTTGGACATGATCCAAAAGCCCATCCTTTCTATTAGCTATTATTGATAGTAGTATATAGTCTGATGTATGTCAGAAAATATAGACCAAATACACACTGACATAACTTGAAGTTGAAGAGTCAAATCAGTTAAACACCTCAGTCCACACTTTACAGCTTTTTTGTTACATTTACAATTAAATTGCATATTTACACACACACATGCGCGCGCACACGCAAGCAAGCAAGCGCCACACACACACACACACACACACACACACACACACACACACACACACACACACACACACACACACACACACACCACACACACACACACACACACACACACACACACCACACACACACACACACACACACACACACACACACACACACACACACACACACACACACACACACACACACACACACACACACACATTCCAGTCTGCAAGCTACAGGCTCTCAGACAGTCAGATGTCTAATGAGGCCAGTCTTTGAACTCAGGCTTGATTTATGCTTTACTGAATATCAAAACCATGCACAAATTTATTGTAGCAGGAATGCAGCCATCTCGCTCAGGCAATGAATAGAAACCCACAAGCAGGGACAAGCTCTAAATTTCCCAACAGCAAAATCCAGTGTCTTCTCGCTACATAAGCAATATACACTGTATACTATACATAAAGAATATATGAGCACAGGGCTCAACAATAATACACCACAGGACCAATGCGAGAGTGTTTCAGGCCAGCTTTTGGAGGTTTTATGTCTTGTAAATGTTATAATTCATAATATATTATAAATATAATTAAATAAATTGTATCTAAAATTATAGTTGTATGATTGCAAACTGAAAGCCTTGTTGGTAGAGCAACTATAACATTTACTGTCCTGACTGCCGACAGAAAGAAATAATGATCATTGAGTGTAGGTAAGAATCAGCGTCTGTCTCACAGGGGGAGGTAGAGTCTCCATATGGTTTAGAGATGCACACATGGCCAGATCCATTCCGAAAACATACCCTCGACCCGCCTCCCACACACGTTCAGCTTCTGAAAAGTATCCAATGATAAATCTCAAGAGGACGAGGAGGAGCAATGAGGGAAAAAATGGGCAAGGAGAGAGAGAGGATGGACCCTAACAAGCCATAATGCAGAGTTACAGATGAAAGAAAGCAGAAATTGGTGTACCAGAAGGAGCCACTGATGGCCTAACCAGCCGCTGGGAGAGGAGACACACAGACCTGAGGAATGCTTAGAAGACGGCTTGAAAAAACTCTTGTGTGGCCAAGTCTGACAATATTCAGTGAGGAGGCAAGATTTAACGGATAGTGCTGAACTGCTGATATTTGGATGAATATATGGAATGAATATTGTGCTAGTAAAGATGGTTTCAACTAAAGGCCTGTTTTAGCCTTTCACTGATTCTTGAAACTTTGGCAAAAACATGTCCCACTAAGAAAAGTGCTAATTCTGTTGGAAATCAATAACATTTTCATGAATAAAAAGAATCAATGTTATAATCAGGGGGTCCTTTGCACATATGTAAGGTTCTTTTAAAGGTTTATTTTTTATTTTTTTATTCATTTAATGATATGCTGGCCGGTTGCCTACAAAATCAGTTGTCCTTGGATAGGAGATAATCATTTCAACTTGATTAAAAAATTAAAAAGTAATAATTGAATTGAATAATATCTTTACCACATGAAAGAGTACATTGTAATATGTATTAAAAACTACAAACAGTGAGTTTTGAACAATATTTCATATTATTTCATGGTTGCTCAAAATGTGTCCCACATATTCGTCACCACCGTCAGATATTTATAAAAAGCAATAAAATCAAGCAACTAAAAGGTCAACTACACTCCTGAGGACCCCATTTTCAAACCTTCAGCTCTACTGCATGCTTCAAGATCCTCAAGCTCTCCTAAGTTTTCTATTTTCTCTTAAACTTGTTCATATTTTTGGACACTGCCACTGTCACAACCATAACATGTCAACACCGTCTCTTTTGTATAAAAAATATTAGATTAGATTATGACATAAATGTATACTTTTTAAGAAGAGGTCTGAAGTAGCTAGCAACAGAGGGTAAACAAGATGGCTAATGTGAACAACTCATGCATATCATGTGAAAGAGTAGCTTTTTGTCACCACCGTCAGATGTCACCACCGTCAGGTTTTGTGTCTGACGGTGGTGACATACAGTCTGATGTTGGTGACAAAAACCTCTAAATGGTCCTCAACAAAGGCTAGAATATAATTGTTGATCACAATAAATACCAATATGACCTGTAATGTGTCATTAACCTCTTTTATATTTTTATTTACATAATTCTACCTATATTTCTTCCATACAGGCCTACACTGCATGCTACTATTAAGCAATATAGTGAGGATATCCATGAGCATCCCCATGAACACGAGTGCTATATTGCTTTTATATAGCAGTTCAACTTGCATCGTAACACGTTTAAAGCAATTAAATTGTGTTTTCTAACGTTCATTTAGATTTTCGCCTGCACTAAAAATTAGCTCCAAACAACCAGCTTGGTTGCTCCGAACATTCCAAGTTCAAAAACAATGAAGTTGCGCATTGCGCAGTTTAAAGCGAAAGGTGGAGTGATTATCAGCTGTTAAGATTATGGTCGAGTGAGGATGTGCATGGATATCCTCACTCATTGGGGTACTTTTATTAATGATAGCCTATTGCTAATTGAACCCATATATTTCTTGTTGAATGTTTGCCACAGTGCTCACAATTGTTGTTATCTGTTCTTTACGTCCAACAGTTTACAGTCCAGTTTTCAGAAGAACACTAGATGACAGTTTAATATTTTGTCAGTGATGCATTGTACATTATTCCTACTGGTAATGACTTTATTTTTTACTATGATGATTTAATTTTTGATGATATGGGGATGGGGTACTTTTAATAATGATATTGCTTAATTGTACTTGACAAACGTTTATCTCAGTGCTCAGGATTGTTATTTTTTGGACCAAATAGTTAAATAAAGTTGTTAAGCAAGAAGCCATTGACTTGAGTGGTATAAAGTTTGGAATTATATGTTGTAATGAGGCCACTGTCACCACCGTCAGATTAGTGTCACCACCGTCAGTTCTAAAGTCACCACCGTCAGAGGGAGTTTTATTTGTTTAAAATGAATATGCATACAATATGTTTCTTTATTGCTGTTGAGTTATTAAAGTAATAGCCTCTTTTAATACAAAAATATGTTTGTTAAATAAAAACATATTACTTTTTGTCTTTAGGCTTAAAGTAAATGTTGTATGATGTTAGATCTTTTAAGGGAGTACATGTGAAACAGTATAAAAAATGAACAAAAGTGAATATTCAACATTTAACAGCATATATGTGTACTAAGAATGCCAGATAATGATTTTAAAACTCTAAATACATTTTAGACCAAATAAATAAAAAATAATTAGCTTTTTATTGAGTCTGACGGTGTTGACAAAAACAAAGTAATAACTGAAAAAACTCCTAGTTTATGAAAAAAATACAAAATGAGGAGGTTGCACCGGTACATTTCTGAACAGCCAAGACCTTGGTCTATAATGATATACCTTCAGATTTGTAAATTAACTAACTTTTTATTTTCAAAATTAAAACCTGTTTTATCCAAATTCCCAAGAATCAGTGCTTTATTTAAGAATACTACCACATAATTAAGTGAGTTTGCAGCTGTTTTTGAGTGTTGAGATGTGAAAGTCTCACATACCACCCATTCCAGTGATACCTGTGTGATATCTCAAGTATGTACAGTACTAATCTACTGTACATAACTCCTTCCTCTTCATTCTTCATCAAAAGCCCAATAAACAACACTCACACCCCCACTATTAACAGAGGCTATAACCACTCAAACACCCAGATACAGTAACTGTAATATGCTGTCATCATCCCCATTCGCTCAAAAGGAATGTAAACAGTGTGTATGGAGAGGAATGTCAAATGTCACTTATCTGTGTGTCTGCAGGGTCGGTGCAAGTGATCATCCCACAAAGAGCCTCAGTTCACAGGGTTTGGGTTGGTGTATGACACGCTGAAGCCTGTGGAGTCACATCTGATGGGGTTTGGGCCTGAGGGATACTGTACAGGAGAGATTATATTTTTCTTTTGGGGTTTTAAAAAATGCTGGGTTGTTTCAACCCAAATTTGGATCAAATATGGACAAACCTAGCCATTGGGTTACATTTTTAAATCCATTTTTTAACCTAATAGTTGGGTTTGTACATATTTGACCCAAATTTGGGTTAAAACAACCCAGCATTTTTTAGAGTGCATCATCAGACTGTCTGAATACTGGCATGATAAAGTTTTGCTTCTGGGCTCTGGATTTTATTGTAACTGTACTCAAAGTATAATTTATGGATGCCCATGTGCTCTAGATACACGATCCCTCAACTTAAAGCCAGAGTGCGGATGATCTGGAAAGGCATGCTGGGATTTTTAGATGCCTGATTCCACATTTGCTTGTGTTTAGAGGATATTGAGAGCTGAGAAACAGCGATCCTGGCTGCTCCATCAAAGAGTGATAAATAAACCTGTTAAACAAGCTTGATAACATCGGCAGAGCTGCTCTCCATCAGACATTAAATGCTGTGTTTAAAAAGCAGCACTGCATTTATGAGCTGTAGTAAAGCTTTTGCCCGGGATAAAGGGAAAAGCTTCGGCCAGCTGGCGTTCCTGCTCCACGTGAGATCTGCTGTGGGTTAGCAGAACAGATGCAATAGACAGGAAGAGTGAATGAGAGACATGAACAATGACCTTCATCCGAAGTTTTCTTTGCTCTGATTCATCGTGCAAAGCAACTGCACTTTCCACAAATATGATACATATTAGGGCCTGGATCAGATGTTTTAAACAAATTTCAGACAATGTATGTGCTTAAAGGTGGGGTATGTGATTCTCTTTTTTGTCCATTTTTTCAAAATAACCTGAAATCATATTCCTAACCCACTTACAGCCACTGAGTTAGAAGCACTGAAATGAAAATTAAGCAATTTAATCATCTGTGGAACGGGCAGGACTCAAAAAACTCCAGCCAATCATTTCCAAGACCACCTAGAATCATTGGACAGTAAGTTCGTCAATCAAACGGTCGTACCACAGTGTTGGAGGAAAGAAGGTAGGACCATTTGAATTGTATATTTTCAAAATCTGCAGGTCGTTTTTCAAAAAGGTTTATAAAGTTTATAAAGAAATATTGTAAACAAAAAAATATTATACACTCACAATATATATATATATATATTTTTTTTATGTGTATGATTTTTACAGTATATCTTTACATACTGTAAAGAATTTATTAAATAATCATTAAATACATAAATAAAATAAAAATAAAAATATATAATATAATATAAAACACCAAAAAGAGAACATGGTAAGAATAACATCATTTAAAAAACATTAGGTATACTGTAATCAGTTAAATAAATAAATAAATAAATTCCCCAAAAGGTTATCAGGGTTGCAAATTTATCCATAAATGAAGCTGTCAAAAAGTTTTTTTTTGTTGTTGATTTTTTTGTTACTGCTACTTAATTAAAATTGGATTATATATTGAAAAGTTTGTCACAACAATGAACTGAACATGGATTTTATTGAATTTAATTGTTGAGAGGTTCACAATCACAATCATTTGGACAGGCCAAAATCATAATTTAAGGAGGAATACAGACATTTGATGTGTTTAATACTTGTATTAGTTACATAAACGTTTCTAATAAACAACATTATCAAATATAAATTTCAAAAAAACAAAACATGGCATTTTCTTTAAAAAAAAAAAGTCCTGGGAGACCAAAGTGTAGAAAATTCAGGGAGAGTGCCAAATGTGTGTGCCAACATGCCACTTTCAAAGTACAAGCACTGCCTAATGGAGAGGAGCTTTAAATATAAACTGAACCCTTATTGTGCAGCTTTCTTTTAACAAGTATTTTAACACGTTGCAAAACTTTTATAGTTTATCTGACAATGCAAAAATGAGAGACAGAATGAAAGAAGAGAGAGAGAGAGAGAGGAGAGAGAGAGAGAGAGAGAGAGAGAGAGAGAGAGAGAGAGAGAGAGAGAGAGAGAGAGAGAGAGAGAGAGAGAGAGAGAGAGAGAGAGAGAGAGAGAGAGAGAGAGAGAGAGAGAGCGTAACCTCTAATTAAAAGTATTAGAAATCTTCTTCCATCAGCATGAGGGGGAATTAATGTGGGGCTGTTGGCACATGAAGTCGATGCTTCAGGCTTCCTGTCTCCAAATAGGCAAACAGGAGGTGCATTGCAGAGAGCCTGTTGCCTTGGTAACAACAACTGAGCTGCATGGATTCCAAGCAGAAGCACGTCTGAATTCTCAGGGGTGAATCTAACTACACCTCTAAAGATTAAACGTTGACTCAACACAACAACACAGCACCAAACCCAAGAAATAGAAACTTACATTTTAGTTGATCCTTCACCGCACAATTACATTCCTTCATTGGAATCAAATGACATAAAAAGATACATTTTAAATGGTAAATTAGCCTCTCTAAAAATAAATCATTTGTGGAGGACATTGATTTGAAGACACAAATTTTTCATTTCTGGTGAACCGCAGATACACGTCAGTCAACAGCGCATAATCATTCCTCTGCCTGGATGTTTTAGTAAGGAGTTTCCAGAAGTTTCCACACACCTTATTCTGGACAGATGGACCCTTTTCCAAAACCTAATACTGTATATCCAGTTCAAAGGCTTTTAAGGCCCGAACAGCTGATTCACTTTAAGTGCAGGAAACTGTCCTGTTCCCAAAGGAGAGAGCAGAGTATCCATCCCTCTGTAAACTAACTGACTGTACTGATTTACTATTTACCTAAACGTTTAGATGGAATCTGCAGCTACTCGCACTGAATCTGGAAGAACATTCTCCATGGATTTAAATGCTGGTAATACTTTACTAAATGCTGGTAGTTACTTTTAAAAGTAAGGTTACACCCTAAAAAAAGTAACCAATTACGTTATTTTTTATGGAACGTAATGCGTTACGTTACTTTTGCGTTACTTTTTCTCACCTGGGCTGGGCTTGCTTGTTTGTTTTTTAATAACCAAAAAAGGTCAAACTTTTTTAGCAAATTTTAAAGACTCATACACATCAAAAGTGAAATGAATGAGCCTCAGGCTGAAGGAAATATAAATTCAAGCGTGTACAGCTCAAACAAACCTTTCAGCTGTGCATTCTGAGTTGCGGAAGAATAGTTTTTGCTTTTTAGTATGGTTGAATTGGTTCATTGAAGGTCAGCAGAAAAGACATTTGGTTAATAAAGTGAGATTAAATACATAAAGTATATGTGCGTAATTCAACATTTAATTATTGCATTATTCCATTGTTTTTTAATACACTTTGAGGAATACTGAATCTTTTTTTGCAGGTAAGATGAGTAAATGCATGTTCAGATTTAGTCTAGAACTACAATATCCATCATGTTCGCACAGTGCACTTACTCCCGATTTCTCTCAACAGGGAGACAGGAGAGCTGTCTGTCATTACATGGGAAAACAAAGTAACTTGAGTTACCTATTTGGTAAAAGTAACCCAGATATTCAATTTGCCTTTACTTTACTAGTTACTTGGAAAAAAAGTAATCTGATTACATGTTACTTGTAATGTGTTACCCCCAAAACTGAGTAAGAGTAGTAGAAAATACTTGGCTACTAAAAGCATAATTAGTTAGACAAATTACACAAAATATGAAATAAAATAATAAAATTCCCTGAAAGTTTACAGGGCTGCAAATTTAGTACAATTCTGCGAAGATAATGTGGGTGAATGTTTCATATGGGCATATCTGCATGTCTTGATATCAAATTAAAATGATTCTTTGATTAAGGTGAGATATTAGTTGGATGTCTGATAAAGTGATGCCTGTTTACATTCATAAGCACTCAAAGCTAAAATGATAAATAGTGCAAATTCATTTATTGCAAGTTCTTACACAACTTTCTGGAACTGGAAAGTTCAAACTACACATTAATATTACAGAAATGATTATTAACATTTTCTTCAAGGTTTTTGAAAACTGGAGCATCTGTATTTTCTATCACTCCAAGATCGCTCAGAGCGTTTTTCTTTCTTTCACCAGCAAACAGCAGAACAGAATGTGACCCCTGTGGGCTTGAGCTGACAAACAGTTTTTGCAGCTATAAGGGTAAAATACAGCAGCCCTCCTATGATTTACCCCTCCCTCTCTCACGTCTATGTGTGGAGAAGATGATTTATGCACTATTCTGTATAATATAATGTGGACAGCTTTGTCTTTCTCGGAGATATGATCTTGGTTTTCAGAGGCCAAGTTATGGAGACATGTCCTGAGAAAAGGTAGAAAGAAGGAAATTATGAGTCAGGTCGCCATGATTATGAGAGATCTTCGAGAGTCATCTTACGAAAGTGTGGCCAATTGGTTACCTTTACGAGTTGAATGATAAATTAGAAGATCGGCAACGTCATCTTGTAAATATATATATTATTTTTTAAATGACAAAACTGATTTGGTAACACTTTACAATCAGGTGTCATTTGTCAACATTAAGTAACTACATTTATTACCAAGAACTATCAATCATTTTTCATTTTTAAATGTTGTATTTGTTCAAATTAGTCAATGCACTGTGAACTAACATGAACAAACAATTAACAACTTTGTTTTATTAACTTGCTTTGAAAAAGATGATTAAATATACATTAACAAATGTTAATAAAGGATATCTTACTGTCATATTAGTTTCTCATCTTATTTTATATCAAAATGTCTGACATTTTGTTTACTTTTAAGTTTAGGGTCTTTCTTGACATTTTTTTTTCCACATACTCATGAGTCACCAGGATTAAGTACTTTCACACTGAAAGCAAGAGTTGATATCTTGACTCAAAAGCTGTTAATCACAGCTGTGTGTGTGTATAAAGCAACACTGGGGTCGTGAGATCTAGATGAGAGTGATAAGGTAGCAAAAGTGTGAAGACAATCTCTGTAAGTAAGTTATGCCCGAGGGTTCGCACAGCCGTCTTGTCTGAAACTGCCTCTGAATTATGAGATCATTGCAACATCTGCCGGTTGGAGGGACTGACGCTGATGGACGGCCAGGTGTGTGTGTACATAATGCACACACGAGCTCACTGCACACCGATGACAAATGAAAGCGGAAATTAAATGCAACTTGTGTCACGAGATGCCTAAATAGCAGTCTCAATATATTTACTCAGTCTGAGTGTGTCAGATTGAGCCGTAAGTTACATTAATTACAGGAGGAGAGTCTCTTCAACCTCTCCTGTTCCACTCAAGTTCATGACACACATACGTATATTATGTTAACATAACTCTGTTTATGCAAAAATATTCTAGCATTTATGCATTTGGCATCCAAAGTCACTTGGAATGAATTTAAGTACCATTAAAAAGTTTGTGGTTGGTAAACTTTTTAAAAATGTTTTTGAAAGTCTCTTTTGCTCACCAAGGCTGCATTTATTTCATCAATATGGTAAAAACAGACTGTAATAAAAAATTGTTACAATTTAAAATAACTATTTTCTATTTTAATATACATTTAAAATGTAATTTGTTACTGTGATGACAATGCTGAATTTCTCTTCAGTGCCACTTGATCCTTCAGAAATCCTTCTAATATTTCTGATTTGCTGCTAAACCAACACTTATCACTTATTTTTTTGAAAACGTGATGCGTTTTTTTAGGATTTGGGGAAACTAACAACATATATTTGAACTTGACAGTCATTTTCGATCAGTTTAATGCACCTTTGCAGAATAAAAGTATTAATTTCTTTCAAAAAAGGAAATTTATATGACGATATATTGTAACATTGTAATGTAAAGTGTGACCTCCATTGCACATGTTTCTGCCTCATTTCCTGTGTCCAGGGATTTGAGACCTTCAGGTCGTTTCCAGAGCTTAGATCTGCTGATGACGGATAAGCCTTCAGCCTCTCAGATCGCACAGATGAAGGATGGGAATCTCCATATTTTCCGATGACCTGCCTGCTTTTGCCTCTCAGCACTGACCACAGCTGTTCCTTTCATTGACATTTATTGAATGGCTGGCTTGAAGCCTCCAGGGGTTAATTAAACTTATTTCCATAACCTACTTTTGTTGCTAACACTCACACGATGTTCTAATATCTCTCTCTGTCCTGTCAGTTACTGTTTTGAGCCGGAATCATTGGTCTTCCTTCCAGATGGGATGGGCGGCAGGACTGGTTTAACATTGGCACCTGGCCGGCCCGGGAGGAGGGGAGTGTTGGAGAGACACGTTCAGAGACTGAGCGAGGAGCATCAGGGGTCAGACCTGAGTCCATGTGACCTGCGAGAGATCAAACAGACATCCATTAGTCACATAAACAGACAATCTACAAATGACACTTATACAATATCTATGTGGACAACTTCTAAAAAGAAAAACAATATTATGGACCTGTTCAAACAGAACTCAGAGATGCAGGTCAGTAGAACAAAAAGAAATGCAAGGTCTAGAGTCATGTTGAACTTCTTTTAACTTGAGCGCCGAGTTTTTACATTGCAGTTTCATGCGCGAGACGCTGCAAAAGATGCAAGATGTGAGCGGAACGGTTAAAGACGTCTGTCTAGCCCATGTTTATATTGAAAGACAATGGGATGGAAATGGAAGCGCAGTGGAATGGAAAAGCGCGTTCTGTGTGAACAGCCTCTATGTATGTTCATCTTTAGGGATTTACAAACTAGATACTAAAATGTATAAAGAATGAGCACAGAAAGGAACATGAGCTCTTGACCTCTAAGAGAGTCCTGGTCCTGCCCCAACATAGATATATCCAAAGGCTCTATGTTGGGCCCTGACCCAGTGTCTGATCCCCGGGCCGGGCTCTCAGCTGAGAGCGCCCCTGCTGAGCTCCTCATGGACAGGCCAGAACTGGCACGAGATTCCTCAGAACTGAGACAGAGGAGATGGAGAGAGAGAGAGAGAGAGATTAAGAAAGGTTAAAGACAGAGTTACAACATCAAAACAGTTTGCTGTATACTAGAGGTCAGTGATTGTTTTTTTACTATTCTATACTACACTCCCCAACCACAATAATGTAATGTCTTTAATGATCTTCATTTAACGTCTTTTCTCAGCAAATACTGATATATTAATATATTAATTTGATAAATTAATCAACATATCATATACATTACCAATCAAATGTTTGGGATTGGAAAGATAACATTTTACATCTCTTTACTATCACTTGATTAATTGAATGCATCCTAGCTGAATAAAAGTATTAATTTCTTTTTTTTTAAAAGAAGAAAAAATAGTTTAATTGGGAGTGTGATTAATTTGACTGACAGCACAACTTTTAAGGTCTCCTTATGCCGCAATCCTCAGTTCGATTGGAAACTAAATCCAAATAGCAACAACAATATGGAAATGTTTAATTCTCTATGGGATTTGAGTTAAAAACACACACACACACACACACACACACACACCACGCAAACGCACACGCACGCACACACACACACACACACACACACACACACACACACACACACACACACACACACACACACACACACACACACACACACACACACACACACACACACACACACACACACACACACACACACCACACACACACACACACACACACACACACACACACACAATCGCTGAATAAATAGACATCTCAAGACACCCATTAAAAACAGGTTTTAAAGAAGTTTTGATTAGCATCAGATATTTTTTAATATAGAGTTGGCAATGGTCCCCTCACAGATCTCCCAAGATTATACAGGCTGCATTTTCAATTGATTTCATAAAGACCACAGTAAAATTCATAACTAGATTGCGAAGTAACAAACTCCAATTGCATATTGCTTTTCCCTGATGGAGGAGAAACAAAAAGTCACTGTTTAACACAATTTGGAGTAGCACATTAGTTTTGTCCTTTTTTTCCTTCAAGCTAATAAGCAAACGCCGGTGCACCAAGCAGACCGGGCGGCTCTGTAAGTCTCCCAGGATTCCTGTTAATGAGCTAAATTACAGTGTATTTAAATATCTTGGGGACATGCATATTTCACAGGAGTAGTCTTGTATTTCCTCGCCTGGTTAGAGTCCCCAAGCTCACACACGGGAGAGGCAAAAGCACCGATAGTCATAAATCTGCATTTACGTGCTCCAACACATACATCTTCCAAATGGCCTGCGGCATGTCAGGTACCTGAATGCTTTAACTTTGAGCTGGGAATGAAAACTTTGATATTTGAACCTGGATGTGTGTAAAATGGAGATGGAGATTATAAACATAAAGGGAGAGGCTACAAGATAAAACACGTCCTGGGAAATGATGTACACAAGGAGAGGACTTTGGGTAAAGGTTAATTGTCTTGGTCAGAGGCCAGAGGTGAAAATGTCAAGGTGTGTGTGACATACCTGCTGTCCTCATCGAGGTCATGACCGTCGAGACCAACAGGACGCACTGAGGAGGAAGAGGGGACTGGTTGAGGCAGGGAGTGAGAGGCTAATGATGATGGAGCTGTTGGTGCACTCCTGTGACACACACATAAACACACATACAGTGTCAGTTAAACACTGTTTACACACACCAGCATCAGCCTGTGGTGGTGCTTTGTGCAGAGACGACAACTTTTTTGCATTATACAACCACAATTGCGTGTTACAAATTCAGACCATTTAATTTTAACAATGTAAAACTAAAAACAGTATATAAAAACTAAATACAGAATTGAATTATCAATAAAACATCATTAAAATTTTCACTGAAATATCACAATTTTTTTTAGCTAATTAAATATCTACTATTTCGACCAACACAATTATTCGAAAGTTTAAATGTTTTTTATTTTTAACAATTTTAATTGATTAAAACCCACAGTAAAAAACAGTAATATTGTGAAATATAATTACCATTTTCTATTTTTAATGTAATTTATCATGTAATTTATTCCTGTGATGGGAAAGCTGAATTTCAGCAGCCATTACCCCAGTCTTCAGTTTCACATGATCCTTCAGAAATCATTCTAATATGCAGTTGTGCTGCTTAATATTTTTTGTGGAAACTGTGATGCATCAGTTTAAAAGAAAGGCATTTATTTAAAACAGAAACTTTTTAACAGTATAAATGTCTTTGCTGTCACTTTTGATCAATATAATGCATCGTTGCTAAATAAAAGTATTAATTACTGACCGACTGACCTAAAAACAGTAGTATAAGTTATAATTCTGTTTACATGTGCTTATTCAAATGCGGCATGAGGCTTGCATTTGTGCATGCAGTTTAATTAGAAATGTAGTACAGTGTTGCATTATTAGCTTTGCCACGTGCAAACACTAAATTATATTGGAATCATTATTTCTGTGGCGTGCAGAGCTGTTCCTTATGAAAAACATTCCAAATCAGTCACTTTTGAGGTTCTAGTTCAGTTAGCATGATGTCTTAGAAGGTACAGCTCAATACATTTTGGATTGAGCCAATGTTTTGGGGATGTTTTCTCATTAGTCACAGTCTTTGAGTAATGTACAGACAGTGTTATGTTACCTCTGAAACAGCTCGGAGTAAGCACCAAGACTCTTTCCACTCAAAGCTTCCCGAATCAGCTGCTGGCGTCTGTGATTGGAAGCCATTTCCTATGAAGTTCACAGAAATATATTGTGCTGACTTAAGTGTCCTGCTATTCCCAGCCATGATAGCTTCTGTGGATTATATCAAACCAATAATTATGTAATATAAACAGAATCAATAACACTGGACATGCTCTCACTTACTGCGGGGGTCTGCTGAGGGGTCATCTTGGCCTGGATTTTGTTCCGGTAGTTTCTGCTGTAGGAGTCCATGAGGTCAGTGGCCTCTGTCGTGTTGGCTGCCAGTAACTCACCAGTTGCGTCTACAACAGCGTTATGGTTAGGGCACTCGGCCATCGTGAACAGATGTCTGCTGTGGCTGTAGCAGTGAAGTGCCACAGCCTCACACTGAGTACAACTATTTACAACTATTTCCTTTATAATCCTGGCGAAGCACCCAGCAGACAAAACTGACTTCATGTAAAGACCCCATGAAAACAAATTAAGATGTGTGGCCTTTAGTCCATGTCAATATAGGTGCACTAACAAGCATTCATTTATCTGTCTCATGAAGTTAATATATGAGTCATGAAGAACTAAACCATTCATTAATGATTGTCGATTAATATAGTAAGTTATATATGAATTGCTATTAATTAAATGTGTCATTTATAGAGTAAATTAATGTATTAGTCATGGATTAACTTCCAGCAGTCTGTTTTAATAAATCTTTAGTTAAAGATCTGCAAAAATATCATTACGTTATGATTTAACTTGTTGAGGCACATGACCAATGTTGGGTGTAATGCATTACTAAGTAATTAACTACTTTTCCCTTGAAAAAGTAAAGTAGGGGATTACCTAATTTAATTACAATTACTTCTGATGTAAATGCATTAAATACGGTGTAGACTATAAATCTATTCTATATAAAACAATAGTGGATTTAACATCAAAATCTAACATCTAATGTTAAAATGCATGTTTTTAATGTACATTTTTTAATTCTCTTCCATCTGTGAAATATCAACATTGGAAAGAAAAAATGGTGCTTGTCAAGTGATATCATTGGGTCTTTAAGTGTATGGCAAAGTTGGACTGTAATAGCTCACTTGTGGAGGTGTTGTCAGGTGTTACTGAGCTGCTGTCATCTCCTCCTCCCTGCTCCTCTAGACCCAGGTACTCTTTCACCAGCTGTTTTAGTGTCTGGTAGGCCTCAGCACGATCATCTGATGAGCATAATAGAGTGGTGCAGGGGCCAAACCCAGAAACGAGTCAACATTTTTAGCTCTTCCGGTTCCATCATCCTGAAGTCAATGTGTTTTTTGATTGAGTTTTTGGTTAAATGCTTGAAATAAGGTCTGTGAACACAAGATATCTCAAAGATATTTTCATGTTTTATTCTACGATATGTAATATCGTACATGATTGGGTTTTGATTTTTTTTAAAGCTTTTACTTGTCTTGTAAAACGTTGCAAAACAAGTGGCTAAATAGGACTAGAGGTTGATGGTGACATTAAATTCTCACTAGTCCGCTTTCACAGCCTCGTTGTGCTTATAATCACGCTCTTGAAAACTATTATAACTTGAACTTTCAGGGGAAATGTTTTCAAACAAAAGCTGAAAGAATTGTTGGAAGGGTAGAACATAAAAAAACTACACCACTGTGGAGTAGTTTGTTTATCGCCTACGTTTAGCTTTTGACTTCTGCTGGTTATTTTTACGCTTCTAAATTCATGAAAGCTGTGTTCATTGTGTTCACAAAATTTGTAAGAATTATAAGCTTTTGTTAGTCACAGACCTTATTTTCGGCAATAATCCAAAAGCCAATGGAAAAATCCTATTGTTTTTTTGTTGATGGAACCAGGGTGATACTAACGTCTGGGTTGGCTTACAAAATCACGTCATATCTGCACCACTTGGTAGAAGAGAGCAATCGAGTTTTCATAAAAACCTGAATGAATCTTTGAAAATGTATTGCTAAGGCTGTTTTGCTTAATTGTCACTTAGGAGATTCTTACAATTCACAAAGGGAAATAAAAAGTATATTCCTATAGACAGACACAGCGTAAATAACCTATATGGGTTAATACAATTTTGTTACCACAAGAGATGATGTTATCAAAGAAGCCAGGCTTTTCTCTGTTGACCTTGGCATACAAATCAATGCGAGACACGGCTGTTTCCATCTGAGCGTTGCTGTAGAATCCTCTTGCTTTCAGAAAGCAGACGTAATTATCAACAACAGTGGGGATCAGCAAGACGTAACGGGGCTCAAAACATGAGTTCTTCAAGCTATACACTCCCTGGTGTTGGAACAAACACACAAAACGTCTGGTATAATTAACTACTGTGGCATTTGACCCAATTTTGTGCTTGGTCAATGAATGTTAACATGGTGGAACATGTTTTCTTGAACTTGTCTTCTTTCCATACCTCTAATTCCATATGCACACAGCAGGCCAGACCTTCACGAGCCACATGCTCAATAGACTCCCGAGACAGGCCATACCAATGTCCTCCATATTGCATCGTCTGGACAAACTGACCCTGAAAGTAGGAGAATAAAACCGAAAAAGAAACTGTAATTGGAACATGACTGTCATATAACTCAAATAAATCTCTGAATGGGCGTCATCATGGATGTTCAGCACAGATTCCCTGCAGAATGACCTGAACTCTTGACCTTTGGGTTACAAGGGAACATCGTTCTTCTCACACAGACAAACCTCTGACCCCAGTGTCCAACTGCACCTGGGTCCATTTACCAGCAGCAATGCTGTAGTCAAGCTTTTACTCGCAGAAAACAATTCTCAAACACATGTTTCTACGTCTCTGGTCAAGGTGGCTTTAAAACATCAGTACAAATACCAACCATGGTCTAATCCTACCCTCTTTTTGCTTTAACAGGCCCAGAGAGAAGCACCAAGCAGGAAAAAGTAGAGGAGCGTTTGCGTCTGCAGAATGCAGACACACATCTGTGTTTATATGATATAGGTAGGAGAGGTTAGTCTGTAAAACTCGACTCTGTCTCTTCTTCCTCTGCGCTGCCGGCATAAGGTTATAATCGCACATCAAAAGGCTTCCTTCCAGCCTCTATCAATCAATAACACTGGACTTATATAGCAACACTTCAGAGCTAAACGAGATAGTGGCGGCACACACTAGGTGTGCGCTCTCTCAGAAGCACTTGAGGGGCCTGGGGAAAGAGAGAATCTAGGGTGAATTCTTTTCCCTCTTCACATTTTTGGCATGTCATTGCTTTATAGACCAATATGACCTCTGGGAGTCTGTTTCTGCAGATGAATGGGCATGAAAACTGTAACACAATAGTCCACAGTTGTGAGCAAAATTGTGCAAAAGCAGATCAAAATATGATAAAAGTCTGGCTGTCTGACTGAAGACTTTACCATTTGAATCATGTTCTGAAATTCTTCCTCTGTGACAAAGTGATAGTCTGATCCATCCTCTTCCCCATAATAGGGCCCCCTTGTGGTGTGGCAGGCTCTACAACAAACAAATCGATTAAAGAAACTAGAATCATTCATTCTTTCCAAGTAAAACTATTCATGTCATCTTGAAAAAAGTCCAGTATTTTTTTCATATCACAATATATACATAGAAAAATGTCAATTTTTTCCCAATATTGTGCAGCTCTAAGATAAACACAATTACATCACATTATACAGTCGAATAAAATACAGATTCATATTTTATTAGTTTGAAAAATCATATTTTAGTGGCTTTTATATAATGCACTCTAGACTAACACTTACCCATAAGCAAAATAGTCTCTGAATTCCTGGCACAGCTTATGGGCAAGTTCCCTCTTCCCACAGGCCTGCGGGCCAGTTAGGACCAGCATGGGGTACGGAGCATCCAGACTGGGCAGAGTACTGTGGAATAACATGCAAAAATGCATATTAGCTTAATGCTGTTGTGGTGAACCATGCTATTGAACTTCCTGTGAGTTCAACCATGTAGTTTCTAACCAACTGAGTGACTTCAAATAGCCTCACTACATAGCTCCAGATTCATTTTAGTTCAGATCAGAGCTCTGTGAGTAGTTTGAAGGGCTTTCTGCTTGAGGGAAGTGGCCTATGTGGACTAGACAGGCCCATAAAATGAAGAGGAAAGAGGATTGAAAAGCTGCACCTGTCAAAAATAACCTGCGGTTGCATGAGCTGGTACATCAAGTGGGTCATGTGATCTCTGGCTGCCATCACCTCCAGAGGAGGGTCATACTTGTTCACAGCAGACACCTGAAAATGAAAGACAATAGCAATGTGACTCACTATTCAACCTTGCCATAATCACTCAAATACATGCTTTATTTTACAAAAACTTTCAGAGATTTCAAGTTAGTTTCTGTTCAATTCAGATACTTGAACCCTGAGCTCTGGACTCCAACCAGCAAGCATGCCATTCAATTTTTTTTGTGTGTGTGTGTAACAATAGGCTTCTTTCATTTCAAAGCCATAAACAGCACTTCACTTTTTAGAAACAAAACATCTTTTTTTTTCTTTTTTTTACTATATCACCTTTTCCTCTGCAGTTACAGTGAGTTTGTCCAGAAGTATGAGGTGCTGGAGGAGGAAGATCACAGCCAGTCTATAGTCATCTTGGTTCTGCAAGAAGCCAAATTGCTTTGAGTATAAGGTAATTAGGACCATTGTTACCTATGCTGTGGAGTTGAGATGTTTATGGTGGCCTTACTTGCACTGGGTTTCTCAGAAGATTAATTTCTCTCAACAAAATCAGGTCATGCAAATGTGCAGCCTCCTTTATCTCAATGATCTGATATACAAGGAACAAAAAACAAGTTTTTAGTAATTTGTTGAGTGTAACAAGCTCACTCTCAGATTTTATTTTAAAAAAAGTACAAAAGCTGTCACTGGGGCAGTACCTTTTCAAAAGATACACTTTTGTACATACCCCTAATATTAGTGCCACATATAAACTACAAATATGTGCAAAGATTGTACAAATTTCTAGATCTAAAAGATGGATATTAGTACCTCTGAGTAGTAACATGTACCCCTTAATGTACTACTATGAATCTTTTAGGAGTAGATAAGGTACAAAGTTGTCCCTTTAAGGGTAATGCCCCAGTGACAAGCTGTTGTAAAGGTAACATTTTTGCAAATTTATTTTTACAAATAGATTTTTAGTTGCAATTTTCACATTTTAGACTTCCTAACCATTTTCACTTGGTCAGACTGGTTCCTTTTGGTTGGTAAGGTTCTTCTGAGGTATAGCATTAGAGCCATTTGCATAATATAATATGACAGGAATGTGACAGCTCCTTTACCAGATTGTTCTCAAGGTTGACAGTTCCCAGGAGATGGATGTTCTGGAGACCCGAGAGGCTATGAATCCGGTTACAGGACAAATCCAGAACTTGGAGGTTGCGGAGAGTCTGGAGATTCTCAATCTTGTGTATCACATTCGCCCTCTTAAAACACACACATATACAATTATCTTTTTAATATTGCAAAGAACAGTAACTAAAATACTCTGCACATGATCTGCACGGTCATGTGCTATTTCTGTATGGCTGTGACTGTGTGATTGATAGGTGAGCTCAGTTAATTTGAGGCTGATGTGTAAGGACTGACAGGTGAACACCTGGTAAGATCTAGCGAGTGCATATCAATGAACGAGAGACTTTCTGTACACCTGACGCCCGTCTCACCTCCCTTTTCCTAGCCTTCGTATTAGGTTCGTTTATGGTTAGAATTTCAGTACAAATGACCAAAAATCACACTATGACAAACAACAAAACATCTGGTAAAACCAGCAAACCTTTAACCGTATTTCAATATTTCTGACAACTCAAAAATATAAATGGGTCAAATTGACCCGCAACATAATACGAGGGCCAGAAAGATTCCAGCTTCCAAAGCCCTGGCCTTAGAATACCCCCATGCCTGGCACCGAACAGCAGGAGACATGACCAAGAGAGGCTCTGGAAGCTCCAGATCCAAAGTGTGATGGGTGTAAGAGGAACAGGCTGACAGGCGCACACTGTTCAGGGTCTCAGAGCAACAGGGGGCGGACAGGTTCAGCGCGTGGGAGGGTGTGTATAGGCGAGTCTTTTTTTTGAACGGGGTCCAGGCTCTCTCACGCCAGCAGCTTGGCCTCATGGGGACATGGACACCAAAGGACGCGGCGCTGCTGACGATGAAGAATCTCTTTGATAAAGGACAGCATAAACATCCTTCAGATGAGTGGCAAAGGTCTGGTGGCACGCTGGCCTGCCATATGGTGGGCTTCAACACCAGGCTTTGTTATATTTTCTGAAAAGGCTGGAGCTTAATCATGCATACTGTCTGAAAAACACACAGTTAGGGGATGGTTTTGAGAAAAAACAGTAACTGTCAACAATATCAAAATGGTAGAAGGATGTGCCAAAACAAGAGGCTGTAGTGTTGCCCACACTATCACAGACAGCGAGCATGGCAACCTTTCTAAAAGTGTTGACACAACAACATAATCTAGAAGAGGATGACAGATGACGGGGAGATACTATGGGGGGAGCAGAAAATATGTCAACAGGTTATGCAGTCTGACGCTAATTAATCCAACAGAGACTCGTAAACACTTCGGGGAAAGACAAGGAAGACCTCACATTTCTCTATTCCAATCTGAAATTAAAATCAAGCGTGATTACATTTATTTATTGCCCCATCATGAAGACGGTGACATATTATCCCAAACAGAAATTAAGTGTTTCATATTCAGTACCTGTCCTTGCCTTGCCACTGTTAATTTCCATCCTCAAAACACACATTAATTAATCTGCAAACCCGCTCTTAAGTAAATATTTTACAAATTACACTCATATTTTATACCTCTGCACTTATTTATCATCAGGAATAAATTAGCTGTGTTAAATGAGTGTTGCTGTTATGTTATAAATGTCTGTAGTGTGTGTGTGTGTGTGTGTGTGTGTGTGTGTGTGTGTGTGTGTGTGTGTGTGTGTGTGTGTCTGTGTGTGTGTGTGTTTAAGAGGGCTGATGGTACCAGACAGAGCACTCTGAGGGGCAGATGGTCCAGACCCGTGATGCGGGATATGTTGTTATGGGCCAGGCTGAGGTGTGAGAGCCTTTTGCACTTTTCCAGGCCCCTGATGGCACTAAATGAATTATCTGAACAGCGAGGAATGGTCAAAGAATGCTTTGAAAAAATCCATAGTTTAAAGACAAGATGAATCACCCTAGTTACTTTTTAATTACACATTCCAGGTCTTATTGTGATTGTAATTTATCAGTGCATGCTATAAAAAAAACAAATACACATTAACATTTGGAAAAATCTTATTTCAGACTTCATTGCAATGGAATACGCATCTCCCCTTCATAATTACACATCTGAAACTGATCTCTGCCGTCCAACACTTTCTGACCTCTTACAGCTATGAATCCTTTCTCTGTTTTCAACTCCGACTCCTCCCACCTTCTTAACCAACCCACGAAGATTAATGCATTTTAGTTATTTGAACTTGTTTATGTCATCATTGTTATTACTATCTTCACTGTTATTGTTATGATTACTATTTTCACTTTTATCTTTTCATTGTTGTAATTGATGTTGTTGCTGTCTTTTGCTCTCACCATTGCGGTCACCACTGCCATCATCATTATCATTTATTAATAATATTATTATTATCATTATTATTATAATCATCAATATTGCCATTGTCAATGCTGTATTGGAATTAAATGTCATTATCATCACTACTGCAATAATTCCCCCCTTATCTCTTCATGGGTTTTTAATGCACCACAACATAGAATGAAAAAAAAAAAAAAAAAAAAAAAAAAAAAAAGGAATATGTATATATGGAAAACCTCACAAACACCAGGGCAGGCAAGACAGACGAGAAGTGGTTTCAACGGGACAGCATCTCTGTCCCAATTTGAGACACTCTCGCACTGTACTCCCTCTTTTAATGCACCTTAGACATTGCACATAACACACACAAAAAAAAAAAAATTAGGAAAAGATAGGGACTGATGAGATATGGGGGAAGGTTATCTTATATTATCTTATCATCTTATTATATCATCTTTTATTTTATACAGCATTGACAATGGCAATTGTTACATAGGAGGAAGGATGGAAATAAAAATCGACCAACACAATATTGGCAATATGGTGGTAGTGGGGAGTGGGGTGGTGATGGTAATGACAATGGTAATAAATAATAAATGGTTACTTTGTTTACGCATACACACACATACACATACCCACACTCACACCCGCTCACATACACACTTAGATCAAACAATTAAATCACTTTTATGTCACTTCTGGAATTATGGATTTACAAGATTGCTTACTACTGTACTATGTTGGTTTATATGTATGTCTGACTGTTAAATAAAAATAAAGAAAAATTAACCAATGTCCTCCATTTTGGTATATGACACCCACTTTTCCCTATCCAATCAATTCCCGATGGATATTTGAATGGTCCACTTTAGACATTCTATTAACTATAAGTAACTTTGCATCTACATGTCAACTACCAGTCACATGAGTATTAGTAGACTGTCTGCTTAATATCTTCTAACACTTTTTTTTGATGCTTCCTAAAAGACATTCTATTCCCTATAAGTGACTTTGCAAGCACAGCAACTTTTTCTACTTGCCCGAGCCCTAACACCTAACTCTAACAGTCTACTTACAGTCTACTAATATTCTAATGAGAGTTAGTTGACATGTAGTTGCAAAGTTACTAATATTTAGTACATTAAAATAAAGTGTTCCCCCGCCCCTCATATTATATTCATTTTGGAAATACATTACTAAAGTAAAATGAATTGCGAATGTTGTCATGCTTTGCAACCTTAAAAAGGATACAGTCGAGAATCAGTTTGGACAAAGAAGAATATGCAGAAAGATCCTTCATAACTGCAATCTGGTTGTGTGAAAAATTCACTTCCTGAAAAAAAAAAGAAAAAGAAAGACAAGAAAATAACCGTATGAAAGATGATCATACAAAATAAAATATTTAACCTTTTAGAGATACCTTTTAAAAAAAAATGTTTTGTAAATAAAAAAGGTAAACCATCTAATTTTGAAACATTGAAACATCTTTAAGACACAACAAAGTTATTCTTAAATAAGCGATGCATGGGAAAAGTGAACCTCACATGACATCACAATGCTCTGTTACCGAATTGAATCACCTTGAGATTTTTTGGAGGCTGGAATCCAAAAAAATCAGTGAGTTGGTTGTGGGAAGCATCCAGTATGATGAGGTGTGGCATGTGACTCACGCAGGATAGATCTACCAGTCACAAAACATTAGGCAGAAAGAGCAAGAGAAAGATGGATGACAAGCATCTGCACAGCTGAGATTATTTGTCCCACTACCAAGCAACCATGAAGGGCACGGATGAAGGAAATTCCGGCAAACATTTTCAACAAGAGGATATTATCTGCATTAGCGGAAGACAAATATGAGCAGGCACGAAACATGACAGCAAATTTCAATTCACCATATAGTTTGCTTTTAACACAAACATTAAGCTGGTGTAAACCTACCTTTGATTTTATTGTAGGGAAGCTCTAGCTTTTGCAGATAGATGTAATTGCATAAAATGGAGACATTTTTCAAGTCTCGCCCCTGTGGCCAAACACAATCAGAAATTCAGTTAAGGTGGCAATAAAATGTCATCCGGTAAAACCCTGAAACTAGAGGAGAGTATGGCGCATTAAAAAAGGATGTAAACTAATTTGGAGGCCACTTCTGTTTCTCTCCAGCGAAGTCATGCAACTAAACAATATCAGTGATTCCAGAAAAATATATTAATATTCTACCCCAGAGCTCTGTCGAGTAAGCCTGGGAAATGTTATTATGGAAAATATCAATTGTTGCATAGTGATGTAACAGTCTCAGTGTGTGTGTGTGTGTGTAGATCAGATTGTGGGGAGCAAATATTCCCAAACGGACAATAAAACCACTTATATTGTGGTGACCAACCAATAGAAAACATACTAAATAATGTCTTAACCTGTTTAACAGTCAAAACTGTGTTTTATACCCATCAAAAACTATATAGAATAAGAATTACTAAAATAAAACATTATATATATATATATATATATATATATATATATATATATATATATATATATATATATATATATATATATATATATATATGTTGTCATGTGACCATGACAAAAATCAACACAGATATGTACAAATGCATAAAGGTTTCTGTGAGGGTTTGGTTTAATTGATAGAAAATGTTATTAAGTCAGTATAACAACATTACAAGGCAATGGAAATCCCAAAATGACATTAAAAAACAAATATGAATTGTGTGTGTGTGTGTGTGTGTGTGTGTGTGTGTGTGTGTGTGTGTGTGTGTGTGTGTGCGTGTTGATCACTCACTGGCACAGAGAGGCATAGGTAAGTGTGCTGGAGTCCTGTAGCAGACTGTCCCAAGTTGGACAGGCATGTAAACACCTCGTCCTCCGTCAGTTCATCATTCTCCATTAGAAAAGAACAATTGAAGGAAACCATAAAGATTTTAATGATGGCTACAAAGAGTTAAGTATATAATATATGAGTAAATAACCATATTTGAGGGCTGTTACCTCCATTGTTGTTGTGTGTATGACTGTCACCTCTCTTCTTTCGCTGTCTCTATGGTTTCCTGTCTCCAGAGAGCACCGCTTATTATTAGAGGAAGGAAGGAATCTACCATGTTCAGCTTAACACAAACGCCAAAAATGGAATATTTGACGCTATTATTTACTGAAACAGCTTCATTTTTTCCTTCTAAATGGATGCAAGTAAAGCCGGACTTTCTGTGCGGAGCAAACTTGAACTAATTTGCACGCGCATCGGTTGCCTGGTAACCATGCATAAACATGCGTTTTGCACATGCGCGTTACTTACGATTCAGTTATCCGACTCATGTTGTAAAAGCATGATAATATTAAATACAGGAATATAGGATTTGGTCTATTTATAAATATTATACAGTCATAATTAGTAAATTATATAGGCCTACATAAGTTATAGAATGCTTAAATTTAATAATTTAATACACAAAATGGCCTACGTAAGTTATCATGCTACATTTAGGCTAATACAAAAATGTGTTTTATTTACATCTATATCTATACCCATTTGGTGTTAACATCTGCAATGACAGCACATTCATTAAGTGCAATTTAGTATATAAATAGACCTAAATACCTAAATTAGTTCAAAGGGTTAAATGAAATGAAACTCCCCACTTGTGAAAAATACAGATGACGTTCGCTTCTGACATGACTGATATACAAAGAACTTTGATAGTATGAAAGTAAAACTTGGCAAAGTAATGTTCAGGCTTTGTTTCTGTTATATTCCTTTATTTTCATTTTGACATTAACATTGCCAAAATTCAGTTCAGTCCAGGGTGTGAAAGGCTCCTCAGGATGAAAGACTTTTAAGCAATCAATTGAAATTTACAAGCATGTACAATCCCTTTAGTGAACATCTCAAATGTTATTAAATGCTACACAACAAAATGCATTACAAAAAAAAAAAAAACACAAAAACAAAGGCATGAAATAGTGTTGATTCACCACAATATTGTGCAAACCCCATTAGATTCTGTTGCAGTGAGATCTGAATGAATATATTTGAGGATGCATGTACAGTATAATGCTAACAGGAGCGCTTGAGTCAACATTGGGAACCCAATAATAGCACTTAAAACACACACTTCTATGTCTTTATATATGACTCCTCTTACTAGACACGTTACAGGCATAGCAAAATAAGGCAAACATGATATTTCTAATGCCTAACCATTCCTGTAACACATCTTCAACATCCAAACCGGATTTTTATGGCGTAAGAATATGAAAGATCGTTGCTGTGTTTCTCTCTTTGGCAACCTGGTGGCAATTATTGATTCAAGTGGTTGAGTCATTTTGATGGATTGCTCGGTTGGCTTCCTGCTTAACGCCTGTGTTCTGTATCGATGGTTTTCTCTCTCGTTCTATTATTCATAATTAATGAACTAAAAATAGCCTAGAACACAGAGTATGAGTGATCTGTGTTTTTTGTGCAAGTTTGAGCAAGGAGCCGTGAATAAGACAAAAAGATCAGATCCAAATATAAGTTTTAGTAGACATAGTCTTGTATCAACGCTTAGAAACCCATTTGTTTAAACAGCCAAAGAATCCACCGTCATCAAAACTTTATAATGTCAAAATCATTGTCTGTGTCATAATGATGACGGGCTGATACGGAATCAACAAACACACACACACAACTGGTAGGGAGCAATGTAAGAAATGCTAAATGGGTTTAGCAATTCCCATTTCCTTCTCTTGAGAAAGAGGAACAAATCAACAAGCGGTGGGTGAGCGGTTTCTTTTTTGCCTGATAAAAAAGCCTGGCATTCTAATCTGGCATCTGTTATTCCAGACACAGGCTGCGGGCCGGGCAGGGAGACGGAGCGCAGGAAGATTCTATAATTGAGAGCAGCGGTTTGATAAAGTAAGAAAATGAGACGAAAATGTCCCCAAGCCACAGTGAGAGAATCCTTCCTCTCAGTCTGAAAGGTGTCGTCTGGTCTAACCAGACCAATACATGGGATTCATTTATTAGAGTGTTCCCTCTGCGACCGTGTGTGTCTGTGTGTGCCCTGGTACTTTACAAATTATATATGTATATATTTATGTATAAAAAAAATAGGAAAGCAACAAGACGAAATGAAACCGATATCAAATGACCACTATAATGTTTGCATGAAAGAGTGATTGACTCGAAGCTTGTGACAGTAACTAACGGCATTCCCTTTCAGAGCATTGGTGGATTTAAGTTTAAAAGTGTGAGTCTAGACCGTAGTGATCTTCTTATCCTTGGTAGCCTGTTTAATAGCAGCCTGTTCGCATATGATCTCTTTGAGGCGCTGCAGCCGCATGTTCTGCACGGTCAGGTCTCCCACGCCTGTCTGGCTGCGGTGGAGGAGACTCAAAGCATTGATGTACTCCAGCTCTGTGTAGCGCACCCCTTGATCAACCACCAGGTTTAGCAGCTCGTCCGCTGTGTTGTACAGCATCTCATAGTACTGCCTGCACAAAAACAGAAGGAAAGAGTTTGTGTTATTTCATATGAAAGTGTTACTGATCTTTATTCAAGGAAAAATTCACACGTTTTTGCATTTGTGAGAGCAATATAAATTCATAAACACTTTATCTGAAAATGATGGAATATGGTGTAAAACATTTTCATTTAATCAGAATCACATTGGAGTTTGTAAAAATAAGATAATAAAGATTAAATAAAAATAGTAAAAAAATAAAGTAATTAAAAAAAAATATATATATATTTTAAGTTGACGTAGGTCCACGTTACTACTTACTATAGCAATAACAGTAAATGATGCATAATTACAAGTAACTGACCATAAACCAAACCCTAACTCTATAGTAAGTACATGTAGTTAATTAATATTAAGCAGTACATATTTGAGTAAGCACAATGTAACTACGTCACCCTAAATTAAAGGGTAATCAAATTGTTAAAATGTAAGAATATTAGCATAAAAGTAATAATCAAATTAAATGATAGTTCTGTCAACTGGGCTGAAACTCTCTCACATTGTCTTTACTGTCCTTAATTGTGAATTCCTGCATTCACAAAACTTGTTGAGAACATCAGACCATTTTTTACACAGACCTTTTGGCCTAAACATGCTGTTGGCCAGCAGGATGGGAAAACATACATTAAACATTAGACATATAGTTCAAGGAGACACTTACACATGAGTATGCATACACACACACAAATGGCTTACAACTTCTATTTCTGCAGCAGAGGCACATTTGTAACAGGGGTGATAAGGGCTGAATGTGTTTTGACCCCATCAGAGCAGACGACTCCTCCAAATTCCTCTCCTCTTCTCTCTCTCTCTGGCACACAGAAAGGCCTTAGCCAGCAGGACTCTCTCTAACTCCCCTATCAAGCAAGCGCACTCCTCCAGGTGCTCAGAGACTTCTGGCTGCACTCTAAATGAGCCCAAGAGCCCATTTTATCTCACTTTAAAGGTGCTCCGTACAGAGCAAACAGTGGCAGAAATGGCCAATTTGAGTCTTTTCAGGATGGAGCACATGCAAATTTTAAAGCCATGCCAGACATCATAAGGGCTTGAGGTGATGAACTTCTGGAGAACATGCAGCTACGTATCTAGATGCTTTGTGGCTGTGATCTTTACCATAAATGCACTATATTTTTTTATTTTTTATGTAAATAAAATAATTGGAGTACATTTCTTACTTTAACTTACTTGGAGCCTTTCTACCTCAAAATTTCACATGTGCTTGCTGTTGCTTTAATTATTTGTGAAATTTACTAGCAATTTGTGAGTGAAAGTTGTTTCTACACCACTTTTTTTTTTACAGTCTTAGAAACCAAAGTTCAATGAGGTTCTTCTATACATAATCCTAAGAGTCAATTTTAAAGAACACTTTATGCCAAAAGAATCAATATAAGGAGAAATGTCTTAAATAATTGCACAATACTTTTACATTTTAATTTTTTTCTAGTGATAAAGTGTTCAGGCTGGCATCCAGGCTAGTGATAAAGCTGTTTAATTCATAAAATTTGATCAAAATAAAACTCAATTATTTAAAACTAAATGCATAAAATGAATACCTAAAAGAATAGAATATTTTCCCCAAATGCCCTGATATACTGGCAACCTCTACAACATCCTAGCATTGTGGTAGCAAAAAAAAAAAAAAAAAAAATCTAAAAGTATAGCTGAAACAAGACCAACTTCACTTTTGCAGTGTACTGGCTGTTAAATAACCTGTTTAAATGACCAACAGTGATATGTTGTTTTGGATACCACAAGAGTCCACTTGCTGAAGAGGGTGTGCTAAATGAAAGACAGAAACAAACCTGTTCAAGCATCTCACAGATCAGCTTTCTTCTACTAAACCTCGGTGAAGAATTCTCTAAGAGCTTGGAAATAATGGTGTTGCCCTTACGCCTATAAACTGCTGAGCTTTACTGCTGCAGATTAACACTAACATGGAAAATCAATGATCACAGCATATTCAGCCAGTAAAAAGTACAGATTCCACCCACAAGATGCTGAAAAGCGTGCCAAAAAGTGTGAATGTGAGCACAAGTGCACCTGCAGGACAGAGAGGGCAGTTCCATTAACCCCTATTCATCTCTGACACTGAAAAAAACACAGCCATTTATAACAGGTCTGACAGTACAGTGTCCCAGTAACCCTTACTGTGCCAGGGCGTTAATCCACCAGACCTGTGCTGTCTGCTCATTAGGGCTCAAAGCAGGACACTGGAGAAGACAATCTCATACTGTATACTGTACAACACTTCAGCTGACATAAAACAGCCACCTTACTAGTATGGAAGACTTAAATGAAGATTAAAAAATAAATTAAAAATAACATTTTAAACAATGTTTAAACATACAGTGTTATTTTAGTATTGTTTATATAGGCCTAGTATTTATTCATATTTTGAATTCGCTTTTATTTTTATATTTTCAGTTTTCATTTTAATTTAAGTTAAAGTTTTAGTAAATTTGGCTTTTGTAATTTTATTTGTAAAGTTTATTTGTGGCTTTATTTTTTTATTTCAGTATTTCAGTTTTAGTACTAGTACTTCAATTTAAATTTTCGTCGTCAGTTTTTATCTATTTATTTTATTTCATATGTATTTAAATTAATAAAAAACTTTTTAATAGTTTTAGTTGACAAAACAAGTTTTTGAACAATCTGTATATATAATATAATATACTGTACCTTGCTCATTAAGCAATTTCATGGGTTTTTAAGTCAACATAAAAAGTTCAGCTGGCTATTTGTGTGATTCTGTAGATTTGTTTGTTTGCTTGATGGGCCAACTATGTCATTCTCCACACTTCATTTTGCACACATTTAAAAGCATTTAGCAGAACCGTGGTGAGTTGCTAATCTGATTAACTTTTGGCTTTTAAGACCACCTCCTTTCCTCTCCCAATCCTCTCTACCATTAGAAGATAATAAAGAGCAGGAACTTCTCCGCAATAGAACCTGCACCTGTGTTTGTGTGTTTTTCTGAGTGCCATTAAGTTTTAATTAGACGGGTTCTGTGTGTACAGTATTGCATACAAGGAGTATTAAGCAAATTTACGATGCATACGGCGAAGGACGCTGGGAGATGTATGTTGGCGCGAAGGGAGACAGTGAAAAAAAAAAAACTCAAATCAGCACAATTCGTTTCCTCCTATTTCAGCATGTACAATATTAAAGCCATTAAGGGCTGCTTCTGTCAGCGCATTCTCAGCAACACATTAGTTAGTGGATGAGAGAGAGAGAGAGAGAGAGAGAGAGAGAGAGAGAGAGAGAGAGAGAGAGAGAGAGAGAGAGAGAGAGAGAGAGAGAGAGAGAGAGAGAGAGAGAGAGAGAGAGAGAAGGAGAGAGAGAGAGAGAGAGAGAGAGAGAGAGAGAGAGAGAGAGATGCCCAAGACAATCCTCTCCATCAAACAGAACACGCATGATCGTCACCACAGTTCCAAATCCCAATGCTTTCCATGCAAAAGTGCATATCAGGCTTCCCGGACATTCCCTCCTGACAGGTCTGATTTTCAATTTAATGTGAACATTTTGCAGACAAGCTGCTCTTTCATCAGCGGCTCTGTTTTTAAGTGAGGTGAGGCTTTGAGGATGTTTTGACCAGAATAACTGGACAGGAAGCAGTCCTGGGATAGCAGGTGGAATAGGCTCATAAATGGTGCATACACTGTTAATTGACCTGTATTTGAGCTGGACAATTTTTACAGCTTTCAATTATAGGAACCATCCTTTTTATCAGCATTGTCAAAAAATTATTCAAAATATAATAAGATCTTTTTAAAGTGGATGGAAATAAAGATCTAAAACACAGCAAGTAAATAAATAAAAGTATTATTTCAGAAAGAAAATGTGAAAAAAAAAAACACTTTTAATTATAAGCGCATTATAAGAAATAGTAATAAATACATTTTATTACATATATTTTACTACTTTTTTTAATCATGAAAAATGCTCCACAGAGGCATTGGTGAGAATTTTTGAGTGATGATGTAAATAATAATTGTATGAGAGTTTATACAATAGATTCCCTGAAATGATTCCCAGAAATAAAACCAAAAACAACATAAAAATCATGGCAATATTCACAATGGTGCTTAATTTATCTGCATAAAAATCAAAATTAATAAGATTATGAATATTGAAAATATCGCCTTATATTCCGGTAACCTTTGCGAATCATGCTGGTATCAGATGGGAGTTAAACTGTGTGTGAAAGCTAATTTCCCTGGCATCTTATTTCCTAGAACAAACAAAAAAGAAAAATATAGAGGAAATATTAGATAAACATAGAAAAGCCTCATGCTACTTGAACACGCATACACAGAAAGACCAATGTGCTGTCAAGTGCAGCTGCCGGTTTGTTTTGTGGTTATCGGGAGCACAGAGCAGCCGTGGTGTAAACAGTCCAGGCCGTCACCCTGACATGCTGGCTAAATGTCGTTTTTCCAGAAGCCTTTACAAATGGCCTCACAAGACAGGTGCTTTTCCAACAGCTTGACCTCTGACCCATGCGTGTCAGTCAGCCAGTCTCTGAACTGTGAATTTTCTTACAAATTCCCCCTTCCTTCCTGAATCAGAAAGCATGTTTTATATTTCACACTGGAAGACAGAATGTGATCAGCATGGCTGATTTTTATTTGTAAATGTATTATATATATTTTTGTCTGGTCTACACTGCAGCATAATCTGCCATTTAGAAAGAAAGAGACTGTCTGACCCAGATGCAATGTGACAAACAACAGTACTTTGTGAGAACTTTCAGTGTTTTGTTTCGCTCAGGGGCGGGTTTATCCAAAATAGATTATTCCAAAATAGTGGATGGGATTTTCTGCATGGAAAATTTAATTCAGAACTTCTAAACTTCTAAATTCTAAAGCAAAACTGAGTTCATATAAAGCCAATTAATCAGATTATAACTAATGATTTCAGCTAGTACTTGCCATTTTGTGTACATTAGACAACAGATTAACTAACTATTTGAAAGTAGACATTCCTACCCAACTTCACCAGGTAGAGCTGAACTCCCATTGGTAGTTGCCACATTACATCATTGCTCATTGGCATAAAGTTAAAATGCTATTTATCTTTGCCTATATATCTACACTAAATTCAAAAGTTTGGGTTTAGCCAGATATTTCAAGTCTCCTTTGCTCACCATCAAAAACACAATAATTCAAAATAACTTTTTCTATATTTAAAATATATATTTTTCCTGAAGTCAAAGCTGAATTTTCAGTCTTTCAGTGACACGTGATCCTTCAGAAATTGTTCTAATAGGCCGATTTGCTGCTCAAGAAACATTTTTATTATAATAAATGTTTAAATGTTTTTTGTCAAAACTGAATTCTTTGATGAATAGAAAAAAAATCAGCATTTCTTTGAAACAGAAATATTTGAAAACATAAGGAATAAATCCTACTGACCCCAAACTTTTGAATGGTAGTGTACCTATGAAGTGATTGAAAATGCAGAAAACTGGGTTCCTACAGATGTAAGGAGAGATTTTGGAACAATTTGTCCTTAACTTGATCAATCCATGATGTAGAACACATTAGTCTCTTGCCAGGTTTGGGTGACGTTGATAAGACATTACTGAAGCACCTGCAGGACTCTGGGACATGGCCTGGCTCAGTCTAAGGCTGTGAGCAGATGGTGTGTGTATGTGTACGTGTGTGAGCATGTAGCGAGAGTAAAAGCACTCTGGTTTTGCTTGGGGACTGGACCAACAACCAGACGCAAGGTCATTTCAATGAAAAACTACTAGTGAAAACTACTTGTTTACTCCTGATTTAAACATCAAAACCTCTGGCATTAGGCCTGTGCAATCAAATTACACTGTACTGGCTTAAGTAAATAAATGTGCTCATATTCATGTTTTTAGACAAGCCCTGCGGTGTTCCTTCACTGACGCCATGTTTCTCCTCACTAGATGGCACTGTGACCAAAGCCTGCCGCAAGAGAGGAGAGCCAGTGACTTTGGCCACTGCACTGCTCAGCTTTAACTCAAATCGATGGTTATTACTGTGTCCTTGGCCCAGTCGCCCACAGCAAGCATTCAAACGGGAGGGCGGCCAACGATTCCCCTTTTTCCTCATGGGCCTGGCTCCATCTCCCAGCATCCACATATATGCTTCCATCTCTCTCAATGAATCCCTCAACACACCGGCATTTATACACACTCAAAGCTGGATGTAAATGACAGGGGTACAGCTGCAAGAGACTAGTGCTATAGTGCTCCTTTATTATCTTGTTTTCCAAGCGGTTTATGAGGATAATGCCAATGTATTCATAACGGGGTTTACAGAGAGACGCTCACTCTGCCGTGTGTGTGTGTGTGTGTGTGTGTAGGAGGGGTTAATCAGAGGAGCCTTGATAGAGTAAACAATGCACTGTAATTCCAATCACCACCTGTACCACCCATGCGTCACGTGATATCATGTATGAGAGTGTGAGGGGTCAATAAGCCAACGCTGTAATAATCATGTAAGAAATCCGCCGGGTATTGATTTGCATTGTTTGTGCAGAAAAATGCACATTACTCTCTCTAATTTCACAGTTCTGGCAGTGATCTTCACATAAAAATGAAGAAACATCCTGTTAATTATATACAGACTGGAGAGAGATGGTATTTATTAACTGAGCCTTTTTCTGTAAATCTGCTTTGAAACAAAACATACAAATAAATGTGAATTGAACAACAAAGTAATTTAAGGTTACACTGTAAAGTATGAAGTATATAAAAGTGTGTGGGTGTGTGTGTGTGTGTGTGTGTGTGTATATATATATATATATATATATATATATATATATATATACACTGTACCGATAATATCATGGAGAAAAACTGCCATGAAAATATGTTTAATATTATCTCATAATTTGGCAGCAGGTATTAGGCTGCTGTCACTTTAAGACCTGACACACGGATCCATTATACTGTTACACATGCATTTTTTTCTCAACTGTTTACATTCACTTAAAACATCACTGACTGTGTTTACGTGAATACATGCATTTTGACATTTTTTGTGTGTATTTGACTGTTTAAGTGGTAGAAACAGCGAACAAAAGTCAATATAGTACTGAGGCAGCTTTAGGCTTGGGAATCGGTTCCAGGTTCCGGTTTGGAACCGGTTCCAAACGTTCCGATCCATCGGAATCGTACACGTCCACACGTTAACGATTCCACTAACGATTCCGTATGTTCCGTTCCATCCATCCGTTCCGCGGCATGACGTTACAGTATGCGACTGGATTTTTAAATCCCCCAAAAGCGCGATGGCTACGAGACGTAAACGATCGAGAGTGTGGCTTCATTTTAAATGCAGACCGGGGGAAGCAAATCTGGGCGACACAACCCCTCCCGTCCTTTCAGCTCCAATGACGGCATCAAAACAATGAAAGCATGGCGAAGCGGCTCTCCACGGCTCTGCTTTCGTCGGCGAAAAAGTTAAGAAACTCGACGCTATAAGCCCTCAGTACCCAGCCGAGCAGTTCGCACGTGAATTTTATGCAGTGTTTCCCACACATAGACAAATTCGCGGCCACAAAATCAACTCGGCGCCACATATTGCGTTTCGTTCATTTTTTTTGCTATTTAAAACGCAGGTATTTTTCGTGTATTTCCTTTACCCGCTCTCCCTCCGTCTCTTAATCACTCACTACACGCGTCTGTCTATGAGTGGCAGACTGGACAAAAGCGAAGCGAACTCCGCGAGCGAGAATGGGCGAGAGAGAGACAGAGTGTGACTTTATTTAAACTATATAAACTATATATATTTATTTTACTGGGACAGTTTAATAGCTCAAAACCATATTTTGTTATTACTGAAGAGTGCAGTGTCATGTTGCATGCAGTTTTTGTCCTGAAAAGGCTACTCAGTAAATGTCTGTAATTTAAGGTCATTTCTATTTTATTTGTATACATTTTAATCATAACTTTAAAAGCACACTCTTTTTATGACTAAAATACAGTAAAGGGTAAGATTTGGAAAAAATTAAAACTGATTTCATTAGGGCCTAAATATTGCACACTTGTTTTTCATTCTCTACACACTTTAAATTAGACATTCAAACCCAACAATCTCAAGCACATTTGTAAGTGTTCAGCAAATGGTACAGGATCGATATGGAATCGATAAGGATCGCATCGATAAGCAGACTCGACAATGGCATCGATATCGATAATTTTTAACGATGCCCATACTATGCAGCTTTCTGTGAGCGCACTTTGGGTTATGAAAAATTGCGGGATATGAGTAAATGATGCATAATATACACGCAATCCACGCCGAAATTCAACCTGTAACCAACATATTCATAGATAATGAAACGATTAGTGAGGGGAGGCGAGTTCGTATGTCACTCGCTGTCGGAAAAAAAGATGCAAGAGAGGAAGTGCAGCTGTATTGTGCATTACGGAAAATGTTTTGAAGATTTCTGTATCGGTATCGTAAATATCTATTTTTGACAACACTACAGTGCGTGTGTGTTGTGTTGTGTGTGTGTTTTTGTGTGTGTGTGTGTGTGCTTGTTTTGTGATATATGAGGAACAAATGTGTATAATGACATGATATTACACTTTATTACAACTTACACTGTATTGAGGACATTGCATGAGTCCTTATAATTTAAATAGTTAAAATCATAAAAAATGTTTTTTTAAATGTAAAAATGCAGCATGTCTCCTGTGATGGGTAGGTTTAGGGACAGGGGCGAGTAGGGGATAGAATATATAGTTTGAACAGTATAAAAGCATTACAACTATGGGAATGTCCTCATAAATCAAAAAAACAAACGTGTTGTGTGGTGTGTGTGTGTGTGTGTGTGTGTATTCTACCTGGCAAAATCCAGATCAGCCTCGCGTGACATGGTGATGTTGGTCAGGTTCTGCTGGAGCACAAAGATATTTCTGCACATCTTCTTGATGCCGGACTCACTAATGCGCTTGAAGTACTGAGCTCCATTAATCAGAATGCAGGAGATCAGATGACCCAGTCCTGCACAGAAACAGGAGGACGGTCAGAAAAGAAAGACTCCTTCAGGCATCAGCTTCCTGTTGAGGCAAGAGGTCACTCTCACCCTCAAAGATATACTGAAACTTGTGCTGCTGCAGGGCGGCTCCCATCACTTCCTCTATGGCACTGATGTCCTTATTCAGCTTCACCACCAGGGGGTCGTAGTCCATGCTGGCTGCATTAGCCACGATGGCGTAGTTGCCTTGTTTTGCCAGAGGGATCAGATAATGGAAACAGTGGACCCTGATGGAGCACAGACGACAGGCACGGAATGACAATTATGAGTTGAGTAAGATAAGAACTTTCCTGAAGCTTGAGATATGGCTTGTTTTAACCCACACAGGATTTCACCTGAAAATGAACATTTTTCACATGAAGTAGTCTTTTCATCTGACATTCCTGGAAAACCAGAATTAAGATGTCTTTGAATCATGTGAACTATTAATTTCAAATTTGGTATATTTTATCACACTTTTTATTTTAAAGGGAGTTTGTATCATTAGCATCATTATTTTTTTTGTTAAAATGTTGAATTATGATTCATTTTAATTTAGATTTAGTTGGTGCTTTTGTACTTTTCTATTAGTTTTAAATATATTATATTTATATTGTTGAAACCATTACCTGAAACCTGAAACCATTTTTGAATGTGTGCGTTATTGTTATTATGCAAGTATGTTAATAGTATCTAGACTGTCATCAGAGAAACGCCAGATGCTGGTTGTAGATACCTTATTCCACAGCTTCACTCTATAAAGCTGAATGATGGGATGATGGAATGTCCTTGAGCAGGTGCATGTGTGTTTGTTTGTGGCTCGTATGGGTGTGTTTCATGGCCTAATAAACCTGCGTATAGGTGCACAGATAAAGAAGTGTGTTTCTGAGAGAGAAGGCGAGATGGAAAGGTTTCCATAATGGCCTCCAACAGACCTGCAATAAACCTCCCTTTTTTATTATTCACCATTACAAAAGCTTTAAGCGAAGAAGCCCGCAAAAAGCCTGCATCCTCTTCTTCTTACCTTCTCTTATGGCTTAATTTACCCTCAAGCACTGTCAAGGGAAATTTGCTTGATGGAAAAAGTCAATAACGCGTAGCATGGAAGCCGCCAGTTATTGTTTCCAAATCATAAACAGGATCCCATAAGCTAAATGATATCAGAGAATAATCGGGCGAGTGTTTGGGAGGGCCTATGGAGGAGGATGCGGAGAGTGAATGACCCATTGATGCTCTATTGCCTGGCAGACTCTTTGGAAGGCCTACAAATACAAGCCGTTTAACACTGATGGAGATGATAATTTGTAGCTGTGTAGAATCTGCAGAGTTTAAGTCATTGTTTGTGTGAAAATACCTTAAGGTGTGCGTTTGCAGTCTTCTCAGATTGAGAAGATAAGGTGGGACCTACCTGACCTCCAGTGCAACACCAGCAAGCATCGGTCAGCGATGTCCTGGAAGGATCTGGAGAGGTCAGTCAACGTCTGGAGTATCTGTTCTCGACTGCGAACACTCTCTGTGTTCACTTGAGCATCTGAGCCTGGGGATAGACCTAGAAAAACACACAATAAAAGATAGTCTGAGTAATAAAACAAACCAGAGAAACATTTATAGCCATTATACAAACAAATTGAAAGCCTTCCCAGACTTCCTAATAAGTAATGTCAACAAGTTCAACAAGCATATCGTCGCTGCCCGATGAAACTCACGTATGTCCAAAACGGTTACTTTTCAGGAAGTGAAAAAAACAAGGTAATTCAAAAGCAGTTGAACGTAGCGTTGTCATACTTGGTACGGTATCTTTAAATGTAACCATATAATTGCCAGTGTAATGATATAATCCACATTTGACCAAAATCGAGTTTAAATGGACATACGTGCATATTTTACAGTAACGGTGGTCGATACGCGTTCTTCCGATCATTAATTAGAATGGCCAAGTCGCGTTTCATATTGACAGATGAATAGGCTACGCTCAGTTTATTAAATACATTCAGTTTATTAAATAGCCTATATGTCTCATTTTATTAAATACGCTGAGTTTATTAAATGTCTCTTGCAAAATATGAAGGCACAATGAATCAATACACTCATATAATCATACATAATCAGAGAGTAGGCTAGCCTTTTTCTTTTCGTTTTGAATTATTTCGTTTAAAGACTTTTCAAGCTTTGTGCATTCGATGTCTTTCTCATGTCTGTGTGAGGCATACACTGTTAAGTTAGGATGAGATGCGCTCCAGTTAACGTGCAATGTGACCACGCGGGCGCCTCATGATTATATTGCTATATATTTTCTTCTTATTTATTAAATCCACTCCAGGCAATTGGTTGTTGAAAAATGAATTAAAATTAAGATACAATTTATAGAAAACGAAATTCACTTTAAAGAAAGGTTTTCCACAAAATAAAACTTAATGAAGTGGTCAAAATCATGTCTGACACTCCATGTCTCAAATTGTGCATCCTATTACTCGTGCTGTTCACTTTTCATAAATCAACAAAAATGGAAGAAAAAAAAAACATAATATTTTAACAAATATGAAACTAAATGCGCTCATTTAATGGCTACAACAGTATAGACCTACATACTCTATTTGTACAAATTGCTGCACATTTATTTAATTCTGAATTTTGCACACACAAGTTGAAAGGCTTCAAATCATGTTCACGGATAATTGTGCGTGCATTCATTAATCATTATGATACTAAAACAATAACAAAGTAGGCTATGCTATGTAGCCTACAAAAAATACAGCCATTTCTGTTTTGTTCTTTTAAACAAAAAAACAAGCTGCCCCCTTTTTTTTTACATTTCATCTTTCATTCCGAAATGAACGAAAAAGTACACCGACCCAACATGTATTAGCCTTTTTATGTTATCAATCTAAATTAATCTCGTTTTTAATTTAACTTAATTTTGTTTTTCTTTATTTAAATTTCGTTTTTTTCTTTATTTAATTTTCGTTTTTTTCTTCATTCAATTTTCGTTTTTTTTTATTTAAATGTAATTTTTCTTTATTTAAATTTAGTTTTTTCTTTATTTGAATTTAGCTTTTCTTTATTTAAAATTCATTATTCTTTATTCGTTATTCTTTATTTAAATCTACCCTTTACTGTGTCAGTAATTTATTAGTCAGAAAAATATTAGACTACCTTAAAAGTAGGCTATTGTTAACAGACCCGTGCGTTAACATCTCCACAATAAACAGTGACAATTACTTCCTCTAGACCATTTACCGGTAAATAACAGTTGTGAATATATTGCGAATATATAATAAACTTGAACAGTGTTGTCAAAAACAAACATTTGCTTATACTTTACCTCACAGAGTTATTCGGCTATACAATCCTGAGCTTCCAGAGACGCTTAGACCTGCGAGACGCCTCCACAGGGCGGGAGATACGCGGCGTGATTGACAGCTTTGACACCAAATGGATATACGTGAAAATCAGATGACATGATTTCACAACTTTTCATTGGTCATTTAGACATGTGACGCACACTGTATACGGAAATGAACCCGGACATTCTATCTGTCGAAAAATCTCAAAATCGGCAAAATGGACATACGCGGTTTTCATCGGACAGCGATGATATGTAGATGTGGTATTTGGGTTTCCACACAAATTAAAGGCTCCAAAGTGTTTTTCGCAGAAGAACTATTTTGGGTTCATTAAAAACTGAACAGTTGGAGAAAAATTTATTAATTTAAAGAACCTTTTCCACTATAAGGACCTTTTGTGCAATTGTTCACCGATTAATTTACGCTAATTTTGAACTTTTATTTTTAAGAATGCCCAGCCACTTGCATAATTCATAAATACTTAAATCATGAAATTCATAAAATCAATAAGCTGACAACCAGAAAAGTCTGTGTACACTGAAAAAAAATTGGTGTAGGATTTACTTTGAAACCATTTACACTCCGAAACTGATTTCACAAATAATTACAAAGAGAATAACAGGCAAGTATCAATGAATTAAACATTACATTTTGAATTTTGAAGTAGAAAGTACATTTCTTGTAAAATACGCAAGCACACACACATGACGACTATCAAACAGAAAAGTTTGTGCGTGTACGACACTAGGCGATCAATGAGGCACGAGAGATGGCGATGGACACTGACTTCCTGTAACTCTCTGTGGCATGTCTGCACTTCTGAAGGTCACATTCGCACACACACATATAACGGTGTGCAGAGAAGAAGTATGTGTGTGTGTGGACGTGTTTGCTTTGATGACGGACACCGGTTTGCTCACATGGCCCTGGGTCCCTCGTGTTTGTTCAGGAAAATGGCCACCGCCATTGAGCAATTATATATATACACACAGACCACTGTCAAAAGACATTTGGTAGTTAATTGCTGTCTTTCTAAAACTCTTAGCAGGGAAAAGGTTTGTGGGAGATAAGCGTGTGTTTGGCATGGAATGATTAAAAAAGCTTGAAGACAAGAAGTACAAATAGAGCAGTGATGACCAGGTGGTAGATTAGAAGCACTGGGCCACCAAGGACTGATCTGTAAGAGCACAGAAAATTCCCCTGATGTGAATAACAGAACTGTCAGGGCGGTGTAACAGGAAAAGGTTTTATTTGGCAGGGAAATTAAAACTGAGTACAAAATAAGCAATTACATTTTGCCATCCTTTAATTACATTTAAAGAGATGAACTCACCTACAAATTAAGTTCAACCATCATTCACCCTCATGTCTTTTTAAACCTGTATGACCTTATTTCTCAGTGGAACAGAAAAGGAGATGTTTTAAAGAATGATCATGCTGCTCTTTTTCATAGAATGAAGGCAGACGGAGATACAATATGGTATTTGAAGACATGTCACACCAGGTTTGATGCTTATGATGCCAAATGACATTGGTTCTTGAGGGTCTCGTAACCAAAGTTGAATTTGTAGAGGCAAATATACAAGAATGAGGTTTAACAGAAACAACAGAGCCTAAGATTATAAGTGAAAATGACTTAAATTTAATTTAGTTCATCACAAAAATCATATAGCTTCAAAAAATTTAAAATATAGCATGCAGATGTCAGGATGAGGGTAAAGAGATGAAGTGAGGACTCGATTGTGCAGAGTTTATACATTTTCTTTTTTTTATTTTTAATAAAAATAAAGCAGCCAACAGAAACTACCCAGTTGGGGAAAAATCATGACCAGCAGATGTGGACTGAACTGGGCAGAACAAGGCAGGGCTGGAAAAGGCCAGGCACACTGACAAAACATAACGAGAAACATTAGACAAGGAACTGGCACAGGACTGCAAACACAAGTAGAATAAATAGGGAGCAAACAAGGCAGGTCTGAAACCATAGTGGACATTATCGAGTGCATTCATTTAATCCTACAATGCACAGCAATAACAAGTGTACAACCGATGTACGCTCAATGGCTAGAGAATACCCATAATGCACTGTGACGGTCGAGGCGGATGAACGTAGTTTCCGAATTTCATTCACTCCTCCAAGTGGACTTTATTAGTGGAGTAATGTAGGGATGTTGAATGAGGGTATAGGGGGCGATTTTGAACACAGACCAAGTGGGGCAACTGAACCAATAATCAGATAACAAGATGGACGGGGTTAAGACAGTAGACAGAAGAGCACATGACACAAAGAAACAAACATGACAAGCCATATGCTCAAACCAAACATGACAAAAATACAAGCACATGGCCAGCGAACACAATCATAACAAGCCATGTGCTGCACAGCAGAAGACAAAACATAACATGAAAGCACGTGGCTGAGGACAACACAAGCTGCGTGAGACACAACAACACAATAAGCGAACTCGGAACCGCACGCTCACTCATACAACTACACAGCGAATGCTCATCCTGTCCTCTCACAACAGAAAACAAACACACAAATGTCCAAATCCCAACACAGAACCGAAACAAAATAGACAGAAGTACCAGGAATCGAACACCACGCTCTGCACACAAAACAACAAATGTTGTGGACAGAACCCGAGCGAACTCGAAACCGCACACTCACCATGACAAGACGATAGCAGTGTCACTAACCCAACAATAAACAGAACCAAGGAAAGTGACAGAATAAATCGGTTTATCTGTACATATAATTGTGAATGTAACTGTACTGATTGTTCATTAGAATTAAATTAATATATAAATATATTGCCTGTGGATTTATATATATATATATATATATAGGATATATATTATATAATATATATATATATATATATATATATACTGTATATAAAATCTTTCTCTCCTCTCTCTTTCTCTAGTGTTATGCGTTTATTATTTAATATATTTTTTAAATTAAAGTAATATATATACATCATAAAATTACAATTATTTTGTATTATATATAATATGCATTATATTAATAATATTCAATAATATTTTCAAACAAAGCTAACTATTTTATATTCCTCTATGTAGCTTTCAATCATTAACTGCTTTTGCACAGCCAGCCAAAGTAAAGCTGTTTTACCAGTTTGGCTGCTGTTTATTTAAGCCAGTTCATCATTTTAGTCAATTTAATGAACAGCATGATCCAGACATTCAGATTGAACAGCAAATCCAAAGGAAACCGATGCTGCACGCCAATTAACCTGCAAGTTTGAATTATGCAGTTAGTCTGAATTCCATCCATGTGTGGAGCTGGTTGTCAAGTTGTGTGTTTGTTAACACAAGTGTGCTCATGTATACACATTCCAACTGTCGGTGAACGAGTGAGTGCAGCGGCATGTGGCAAAGCATGGATGCTCTGTTTAAAGTCTGTGTGTGCCAGGACCCCCTGCCCCAGACCCCCACTGGAGGTGCGAGAGAGAGAGAGATGGGGCCTGATGCCCATCACCTCTGAGCTCATCCCGCCACGATGGTGTGATCAAGGTCGCGCCACATGGGGCCGCCAATTTCGAGTCACAAACAGACCGCTGAATGTCTTCTTCTGTCTTCCTTTAACTTAAACGTCTTTTATCGGAGGCTGTACACTGCGTAGATGTGTGCCGTGTGCGCGAGTTGGGCTCATCCAATTATTTTCAAATCCTATCTCGTCTAAGCGTCTGTTCGATGCCATCTGTGAGAGGGTGGCACTCATAAAGACAGAGAGAAAAGGAGAGAGCGGAGATCAATCATCCGCTGATACCCTTCTCCACGACCACATCCCACTGGCAGTCAGGGTGAAGCTTAAGCCCAAAAACTGCTGTCGAAAAAACTGCATCATCTCGCCGCACACCTCCCACAGGCTGTTAAACACAGCGCTCTAATAAACAAGATATCTGACCTCTGCGGCAGCAAAGGGAGAGGGAGACGAAGAGAGAGATAAAAAGAGAGACCGAAGCCTCATGAATGATGCATGTGATTGGCTGAGAGCGTTAATTATTCGGCTGCAGTAACAGCAGTGACATCTGCATGGGGAGAGCCAAGCTCTGTCTGCCGGCGACCTTTGACCTCACTGCGTCAGCACTTTGACTCGCTGGCTAAGCCTTCAGGACAGAACTTGAGAGGAGGGAGAAAAGACAGAAAATTGAGTAGGTGTCTTCGGTAAAAGCTATTGCAGAAATTAAAGTGTGTCTGAGTGTATCCACAGACATTATGCTAATAGATGGAAAGCAGACCTTTACTGTCGGCGATAAAGGTACTTTTTCAAACTCCAAAAACGAACAGATCGCTTGACCCAAGAGTTACTCTTTCTTTGGCACTAAAGGCTACAAACGCTCAAAGCTCTGCTATCGTCTGTTCAGCGATATGAGAGCGCTGAATCTCCTGAGAGCTGGATTTGGAAGCATGTGAAAGGAAGAGGGTTGTTTGGACAACAGTTCTGCCTTTTGTCTGTCAAGCTTAGGTAGGTATAAGTTGGTTAAAGGTCTTGCTCAAAGGCACGAGGGTAATGGTCAGAGAAAAACTCCCGAGATAAAGCTCAACCTGGGGCCAAAGAAAGTCAGTTCACTTGGCAGCTATCTTGGGCATCTATTTTCTAGTCATGCGAGTATAGCTCCCATTTACATGAATAGAGAAAGGTTGAAACCTCAAATACAGACTGTGTATGTGTATGGAATCAGAAATAAAAGCTAAGGAGAATGGGATCCTAAAATTAGCTTTTTAAGCTCTAAAGTTTGTCAAACCTCTTTATTGCCATGCCTCAATGATTAAGGAGGTTGGCTCTTTCAAACATATGAGCGGTGCAGTTTTCCCCATTTAACTCTTCGAATGGTCTCTTTCTTCCTACTAATGCTGATACTACTCACAGGTTTGAATCATGTTTTTTACTTATTACTTAAGACAGAACGAGAGGAGTAATGTTAGTGAGAGTTGGAATCTATCTTTAGCTGGGTTTCCATCCACATAAAAATGCATATTTGCTTGAGGCAGGAAACATGTGACCAAAGAAATCGTTTAGAAAAGAAAATCATTGGATCAGTATCATCTCAAATTCATTCTGAAATGCAGGAGCAAAAGCCTGTCATCAAAATGATTGGCCGCTATTACCTTCAGACACGTTGTCGCTCCAGACATAAGGCTGATAGTGTTTTGAAAAAAAAGTGTTTTGTCCGTAAGCTCTAAACTGCAAAAAATGTACTATCTATAATAATAATAAAAAAGCCACTGTGGCTTCCACAGTAGCAACCACATACATTTCTATTTAATTTTTCTAGGACATGGGATGGAAATGCATTCACATACTGCAAATCAAATTCACAATTTGCATGTAAACAGCCTCTCTAATATTTAATCTGAATGTACTGAAGATCTCCTAACATCCATCCAAGCGCCATCTTTACTACACAAAAGTCTGAAAAGGCAAAAAATACAAATAGTGTTAAGAAAACCCCCAGACAGACACACACAAGGAAGAACATACAAAAACACACATTTAGAGAAGATTTCATGTTATTGAAAAGATCCCGGATGAGCGATGAGACACAAACTGTCTTCATGAACAATCAAAGCCCATCGATTTCTACCCAAACAGTCGGTGCAAGAGCGTGTCCTAGTGCCAAACCAACTTTAGATTACATTAAGATTCAACACCATGACACTAAAGAGAAGGATTCTCACGCATCTTATCGCAGAGGTCCGAGTGTTTGTTTTAGCAGAGGTTTTGGAGGGACGGAGATTGAGCAATGCCATAGATTAAACTCACTGAGACAAGGACAAGGTCTCATTGTCAGTCTGACAAACCGCCGGACATTCTTTGTGGAATACTTCTAGCACCCAAACGCCACATCAGGGTGGTCACAGGTGCATAAAGGATGTCTCTTCCTGAGCGCGGTGGGCCTGCGTTTTAGAAAGACAAGGGCAAAAGAGCTCTTTCTCTCACTCTCCCTCTCTAGGAACTCTCTTCACTCGATCCACTTCAAAGCTTAGTCTCTGGTGGTGAGACGCTGTTTAATCTCCCCCACATTACACTGGCAAACGTGTTTTAGTCTGCAAGACAAGACAGGAGAAAATGACTTGTTCATACCTGACTGGCTCCATAATATAAAATCCAATTTAAGGGGGGGTTACAGAGATAAGGGTTTCCGTCGGCGACGGTCCCATCAGCTCAGCAAACACTAAATAATGAACAATGCTGAAGCTGTCCCACCATGATAAAACACTCCATTACGGCTTCTGCACAGAACTAATGGTAATTACACCACGTCCTCCACCGCGCTCTTATTGAATTTTTATCTGCTCTGGACGCGAGTCGCTCTGAAGCAGTCTTTACCCAAAAAACAGAAATAACAATAGTTTTAAAATAGCTTATTTACAGATTTCGGTGAAAGAAGTGGAGGAAATTCGGAAGGTATTGTGTGAAGTTTCACCGATGTGACGTCAAACATCCAGCGCTGAAGTTTCATTGAAGTCTAGGAGTAAAGCTCAATATATTTCAAGTCAATGTGACAATATGTAAGAATAATTTAACAAATCATGTACACAGTCATTTTTCTGCTTATCTTTCATGGGGCTTAATCAGTTCTTCTGGTGAAGTAATAAAATGTATTTATTCAGTTCTGATAAAGTGATGAGGTTCAAAAAGTTGGAGACACTGGGATTTAAATCTAATTTAAACCTGTTTTAAAAAAGGAGACATACCGCACACTAGATTACTCAAATTTGTTAGTATTTCGAATCAAATTATAACTAAAATCATCATTTATTCTGTAAAGGAAACATAATAAATTAGAAAATGCTTTGACACAATACATGGCGACACATACTGTGACAACAGCAGAAACCTCCAGCCAAACTTGTACAGTAAACACACTCACTGCAGGTCCGGGGCAGGTTGCTGAAGAAGCCCCTGAGGCGGGTGGCGAGCCACTCCATGCTCTCCTGCAGGTTAGCCAGAGCCTTCAGATCACTGACGTCCCGCAGAATCTCATTCTGAGGAATTAACTTATCACCCAGATTCCCTGTCAAAACCTCAGACTCCTTGGCAAATGCCGCCCTGTGAGAGACAGAAAAATAAATAATGAACATTTCCAGCATTAAAAAAAGCCTCACTGGTGTTTAATCATTATTCCGTATGGTCTGCTAAATGTGGCCATGGCGTCGATACAGATTGATTTTAATAACAGCTCAGCATAACCGAACTGTCTGTGGTGGACGTTAATTAAACCGGTGCTTAGAAGTGAAAAAGATCGGTAAAGGTGAAGCGTGTCATTTTTTCATGTTAAAATATTTATAGACCAGTTTATTGAGTCATTTAAAAAGTCACTTTCAAAAGCGTAAATTAATTGCTGTTTTTAGAGACATGTCCATTTTTGACTCCACAAGTACTGAGCGTTTGGAGTAGGAAAACCTGTTTGTCCAAACAGATGGACAGCAGAAGTATTTGGTAAACTAGTTTGGATTTATTATTTTTATTATTATGACACTTTAAAAAAGAGGTACATGAATGAGCTAAACTGAAAAATAATAGGTGGACATATTTTTTGTTATTCTCTTATATTCTTCATTTAATTGACACAACTGCAATTCCAAAATATAATTTTTTGATCCTCTTTTGATATAGTTTTTTGATCCTTACCGATTACCCCTTTAATTCACATAACTTGCTAAACTAAAATGAAAATGAATAGGTGGAAATAATTTTTTTTTGCAATTTTTATTTTATTATTGCAATTCTTATTATTTTATTTATAGTTTTGCAAATAAGTTAAATAACCAAAAAAGGTTTCACTTTATTTTGATGGTCCCTTTGACATTCAGTCGACTATAAGTAAGTTGCACCTACAGTACATGTCTACTCACACATGTCTAACTCTCAGAGTGTTAGTAGAGTATTAGTAGACTGGTAAGGTTAGGGTGAGAATAAGTTGACGTACTTGCAAAGTTACTTATAGTTAGTAGAATGCCTGTTGGGGGACCATCACAATAAAGCATTAGCAGATATTAAGAAGACAGTCTACTGAAAGGAGAATTAAGGTGAACATCTAAAGGGGAAACGAGATGTTGCATGTCCTGGTGGGAAGGTGAAATATCTTATTGTTCTGGGCACCACTGTTGGCCCAGCCTCAACACTGGCCAGATGCTCACATAATGTGTACTTACAGTAAAAAAGGCTATCCCTTTCTCTCATTCTCACTCGCTCAGCTTCACAAGTACATTCAGACGAATTACACTGAACCAAATCTATAAAGTCAGTATTTTTCTTTGACCTCCTCTACAGGTCTGTGATGAATGTGGTAAAAAACAACAACACGTGGCTCGTCATTTCTGAATGCTGTGAAATACTTTAAGATAAAACGCAGCGTCTATTGAACGGAAGACTTTTTAACAAGCTTTTATCACTTTGTATAGCATTGCCAAACATGTGGCGTAATCCCTCTTTAGCTGATGAAACTGTCAGGGTCATTTATATGATAAAAGCCTCCTGCTCGCCGTCTGCGTTTAGCTTCAACAGGTCGGCTAGATTGGATTTTTCTGCCCCACATAACCAGTTCATTTATTTATTGTACAATTGCAGGCCACGGCACATCTAAACCGATGGAAGAACACTTTGAGGGCAATTTTGATAAAAAAAAAGGACCCCCCCCCCCCACACTCTCTCTTGTCCAATCACAGTTTTCCTCATACTTGTGTCTTCTTTAATTTAAGTGTGCACTTGAGAGAAAAAGAGAGAAAGGGAGGGATATAGAGTGAGCAAGTGAATCCAAAACAGAATTGCGTGTGTGTTTGGGATGCTGGAATGTTACGGCAGATAGTGTGATTGCCTGCAGTTGAATTTGTTCCTGTTCAAAGATGTCAGCTGAAGCTATAAGGGCTACATTTCACCCTTTGTAACACAGGACCCAAGCAGAATACCAAAATCCATTGGCGTCTGGCAAACAAAAAAATAACCTTCATTTTCGACGAAGTGCAATTTTTTGACTTAAAATTGATCGAGCACATAAGTGTGTTTATTGATCTATTTACAGGACGTAAAGGCCTGCAGATCTGTGTTACACAGCACATGATCGTCGTTTGTTCGCTAACCCGCTCGGATGTCAGCTGATAGGAGTAGTCCGAGTGTGTTTGTATATACTGTGTGCTCTGTGATGAATCTGTGTGGAGAGCTCACATTGGGGACAAGTGTGTATTTGTATTATGTATGTGTATATTAGCGTGTGCTCCCACCGTGTGAAGTCCTCTTCCTCTTCTCTCTTCTGTCTGAGCTGTCTGGGTTGGGTCATGCTGGCCCAGTTGGGCAGAGACTGCAGCAAACGGCTGATGTCTTCATCTTTAGCCCAGGATGCACTGATGGTCAGCTTCTCCTCGCACTGTACGATACCCCTACAACACACAATTTTCAACAACATGGGTTAAAATAAATTGATTTAATTCAACTTTGGGAACATGGATAATGGGGAGTATACTATTTTAATTTTCAGCCTTACATTTTTTAAGTCTGTAAACATTGAACATTAGCTTTTTTTTCAATGTTTTTAATAAATATTAAATATAATCATATATATAATTATTATAATATATTAGGAATACAGCCAGATTCATATAATAATAAAAAATACTATTAGCTCCACAGTTCAATGTGCTAAACGAGTTATTATATAAAACTCAGATGTTAATGTAGCTACAAATATTATGAAATTAATCTACTGATTTGTTAAGTGCTATATAAGGATTTGTTAATGACTTGTAAATGGACGATATAAAGTGTGATGAAACTGAGTAAGGAGATAAATTAGGAACAAAGTCTGTGATTGGCTGACGGATTAAACAAGCTCCATTTCACTCCATGTCTCAAAAAATTCTAAAATATGTAAATGAACCATAAGTTCAGATAAATCTCTTCAGTATTGCATAAGCAGGCCATTAAAAGTGTGCACTGCATGACAGCTGAACACGCTTCCACAGAAGAGTATACAGAGAGGCAGACAAGAGCGCGGATGAATAAACTGTTATTGTCTGCGATGTGTAAAATGATTGAACAGATCATGTAGAACGAAATGCAGTGCGTTTCACTCATCTTATGGCTGAGAACGAGGGAGATAGAACAAAAGAAAGACAGAGAAGGAGACAAAGAGAGGGACAGATTGGTAGCATGTGATTATTGTGTGAGGAAACGGCTGCCTCTGCACTTTCTACCCATGATTGAGCTCAGTCCAGATCCCTGCTGACTTACACATATGTGATCGGACACACACACATACACACTTCACTTAAACACATGAGCAGACCAATCATCCAGTGTTTCTAATACCAAGGTTTTCAGACATCCGTCGACCCCCTGGGGATCTGAGATACTGGTACTTAAGGGAGTTTATAGAGAAGTAAAACAGGTTTTCCTTTATTTTAAAGAAATGTCTAACTATTAGAATGAACATTAATGAATGATTTAATGCTATATAATGTTCTTTAGAAATTATCCATCCGTCAGACTAATTTAAAACAGACACTTGTCTTTTTGAACTATTCATTAAAAGAACCAGCACATAATAGTCATTTGTTCAGGAAACAGACTACACTAACAGCACTGTATGTTTTTAATTCACTAAAAAGAACCACTTTATGAGATTCATGTGTTCATGAACTTGACTATACTGGACGCACTGTATGATTTTGATTCACTAAGAACCACTTCATAACTTCATGAATCAGAACTACACTTGTCACGTTGTATGTTATTGCCGGCAGCCTGCATTTCTAGCCATTATGTTGTAGTATCTTTTTTATTGCATCACATTCAATACAGACTACAAACTCACTTTCTCAAATACGATTTTGTGTGTAATAGTATTATTACCTGTAAGCAGAATTGCAGATCTCCTTGTACTCCTTGAGCTTGTCACAGACCATCTCCAGGAACTGGTTTGAGTACGCGCTGAGATCCTGCATCAGACTCATTAGATCCTGAATTGACTTCTCCACAACCACAGTGCTCTGAAAACACACACAAACACACACACTCAATATAATACACTCTGAAGTAAGGGCATCACCTCTATCCGTTTCTATGAATCGGACGATTGCTTTAGAAACTCTAAATGTCGCTGTTGTTAAGGTGCGGGGGAGGTTCTGGTCTGAGGTCAGGGTTGAGTTTAAGGATGACCAGTGTAGGCGCCCTCTATAAAGGACCGTGATAGACTACAGAATGCTGCAGTCTATCTGCTCAATTGCTCGCTTTTGAGCAAACCAAGTCAAATAGCCCGAAAAACAAGCACGATCAAAACCCTCCATTCACCTGTCAGAGCCGGACAACCCTGCTAGGGTAACAGAAGCACTACGATACAGAAACACATGGCCAGGGATATCACTTCATATGTGTGGCAATGACAAACCTCCACTTGTCCACATCATCCTTCAGGCACTGCGTCTTCCTCTCTACCATTTAACGATTGCACCCTGCCATCAAAGCTAATGATGCTAATAGCAAAAAAACTCTCCGCTCAAACTGAACAGAAGCCCGGGCACAAAATAGAACCACATTTTAGCACTATGAAGGGCCAAAACAAAAGAGCATAGCCACCAAAATTTGGCTGCGTTTTTAACGCCACTAGTGACTGACTGAAAGTGACAGTGAGTGTTAGCACGCCATTGGCAGGAGGATAGTAACGGTGTTGCCTACTGCACGGAATCGTAGTTTACTTGTGGCACTGGCACAAATGCACTGTTTAATTGGACTCAGCACTAACTCAATCCGACCACATCATGAGCCATTCTGCACAGCAGGGGGCAGCGGCGAGTGCCCCGAGTAGTTTGTTCTTATTAGCGCATTGCTGTATATTTGGCGTACAATCTGCTAATACACATATCACTGCCTGCTGCTTGCGCCCCCTGCCTGAGCCCCAGGGGCGCAGAGCGAGGTAATGATCCGTGGCACTGCCCTGGCCCATCAAGCTCTCTAGCAGTAAACTGCACCAGGGAACCGAGGGGGGTGGGAGAGGAACGACTCAGCGGGGAACGCTAGCCTTCAAAGCTATGCCCCTGGTCACACTGGAACAAGTCCATCAACGCCATAGTGTGTCCGATTATGTGTGTGAACGAGCGTCTAGGAAAGGTTGGCATGGTGACTGGAAACTGGGAACATATCTCTCAGAAATGTTCAGCATTTTGATGACAATCGATATATTCATCCAAATGGAGAAAAATATAGTGACATGTATTTAAACTATGTATATGTGTGTATATATGTGATGGTATTAAAATGCAAAAAAAAAAAAAACTGCATATTTTTGTGCGCATTTTGAATACTATCATATAAACACATACATAGTTAAAATATTTCTCTATATTAAAAAATATAGGCTATATAAAAAATTACACCATAATATACAGTACACAAATGCATATCTCCATATTTTTCACCATTAAACAATAAAGGCTCGTTTTGAACACTTTTTTCACAAAATGAATGTAAGGAGGAATTATATTTTAAAAAATATATTATTTATATGCACCAATATAACAACATATGCAACATTTTACCTACATATATTTTTTACTTATATAATTTAAAAATGCAACGCAGAGACCTCTATGGGCATTTATGAGTAATAACCTAAACGATTCATTAATCAGACTCAAACATTCCAAAACTACTTCATGTTAATGAGATTTAAATGAGTAAATAAGTCTTAGCGATCTCATAAGTCTGGCTGGCCATGACACAAAGAGAGATTGTGAAACTACCGTGGCAAGTCAATAGTCAAATAAAAAAGTGCATTAAAATCATAGTCAGTGTTTATGATGTTCGTTAATTGTCCATTGCCAACATAATATTGAATAGATCATGCATTTTCGATATACTGCTCACGCCTAATAAAAGCTACAGTGAATGACCAGAGAAATATTATACAAGAAGCTGCAATATTTGGTCTCTCTTTCCCCCTCTCATTTATGAAGCTCAATATTTCCCAGTAAACAAAGTCTCTAAGCTCCATTATTCAAGTAACAAATGCCCCAGTGCTCTGCGGCACATGTCTAATTCTCCTCATTTAACACACTCATTCGTCTTAGCCCCAGAAATCATTAAAAAGTAATCAAGCTCCAGAGAGAGAGAGAGAAAGAGAGGAAAATAGCGTTAAAGAATGGATAGAAGCCTCACAAGCGAAACAGACAGACAGACGGCGAGAGCTTTAGAGAAAAATCAAACCAGCAGAGGTTCTCTTGTCTCATCACTAGCAAAATCCTTCCTTTCTACTTAAATATCACAGTGTGCCATGGGAGGTTTAAGATCTGTTGCTGGAAATGTCTGCATCTCTTGACCCATTCTTACTCAGCTCACACTACAAGCACCTTTGAATTCTTACTGGAGTACGTCCAGCCACGCCAGCCTTGATTACAGTCCTCCTAAAATGAGCAGAGCTGCTGGAGGGAGTGTTTGCTAATGGCACAAGGTTTAGCGCAGTATAAATGAAGAGAGTCATAATAATGAACGCTCAGCGTGCAGTGGGACTCGACTGGTGAGCGTCAATGAGAGGGAAACACAACACGCAGTGGAGCAGAGAGAACTTAACGCACATGCTTGGGGACACTCAGAGGCCTGAGTGTGTGTATACACACAAATCACACACTCTCTCTCTCTCTCTCTCTCTCTCTCACGTAAGAACCGTGAGAGTCGCAGCAGAAATGGCAGAGCTCTTCATAATGGCTGCCAAGTAGATTCAGCTCAGCTCCATCGAAAACACACAACATATTGATTTATGGACATGAAGATAGTATTAATATAGACAATAATACTACTACTAACAGTGTTACGTATGGTCTGAGTTTGAGTTGAATTGTATTCTGAGTTGGTTTTGCACCGTTTCCTGTTCTGTTTCCTGTTTTAGTATTAGTTTCCTAGCCTCGTGAGACCATCCTGATCTCGCGAGCTTTCAAGGTTTCACTCGCAGATCAGTCTGGATACTTTCCGTTAAAGAAAATTTGGGAGCAGTTCACCAAACGAACGTCCAATCAGCGTTGTCTTTGAGGCGGGTTGAGGTGTGACGCAACGAGAAGCGCGACAGTTCAGTCTAAAGAACATGGCGGCTTCAGTTATTTGTAAATTGTAGTTACATAAACGGCAAATATCCTTTGCCGACATGTTGCTTATTTGCTGAGCTAACGAGCCTTTACCTGCAGCAGCAAGAGTAGCCTGGCTTGTGGTTGTGTTTTCGTCGTAGCTCTGTTAGTACGTCATATGCTTCGTTGATCTGATTGGTTGATTTGGCCCGTCTATCACCAACATAGGCCAATCAGCTAACCAGTATTTTCGCCCCTTACCAAAACTACTTCAACGGAAGGTTTCCAGATGGATATGCGGAGCAAATCCATCTGGCGGAGTCAGGTTATTAGTTTCCATGGTTATTCATTGTTTGATTAATGCACTGAACCTGTTTCTTGTTTTGCTCATTGGTTTGGTTAGTATATATTGAGCCTGTTTTCTGTAAGTTCCATCTCGTTATCAGTAATAGTTGGTCGTTCTACGTTCTATTCATGTTTTTTTTTTTTTTAGCTTTGTTTCATCCTGAGTATCTTTGTTTTCTTGAAGTTTGTAAATAAAAACAGACCGCTGCAAATAGACCCTGCTCATCTCATCTCTGCGTGAACCAACCATGACAATCATAACAATAAAAATTATTTAGATCATTCATTTTCAATATATGAATCGTTTATTTAGACCACTGAAGTACATGCATATTTAATCTTATTAAAAATATAATTTATTTTCTTTCTTACTGAAGTACCAAGTCAAATCACGTTCCTGTGAATTTTGCTTCACTTTTATTTAAAGTAGACAAAAAAAGTATAATTAGCTTACTGTATGTAACTGTATTTGTCCTTGTCAAGAGAGTATTTGACCTGAAAGAATGCATTTTAATTATGTTACAACTGAAGTTGAAGTCAAACTTGAACATGGTCAGTGATCAGGCTTTAAATAACTATATGTAAATGTCAAACTACTGTATACAATTTTACAATTTAATAGATTTCAAGATCTGGTATCCTAGAATCCTACATAGTCAAGACATAGAGGAAACTTGTGGTTAAAAAAGCTTCTTTCTTTACACAGTTTGTGCTTCAAAGTTACTTTAATGAGAAAATTTCCACTGTCTGTTGATATAATCAGTCAATGTGAAAATCTGTCTTTTTTACTTTCAACTAAATGAGGAAAGTTTTGACTTGATACTTTGAGTTTTAATTGAGTAAAATTTAGACAGAAAAACTTTTTACACCCATGCAGCGTAAGCAGAGATCTCTTTATACAGTTCCAGCTGATGTACTGAGATACTGTAAGAATACAGGATTCACACACACACACACACACACACACACACACACACACACACACACACACACACACACACACACACACACACACACACCACACACACACACACACACACACACACACACACACACACACACACACACACACACACACCCCTTTGGAACAAAAGTTATTAAAAGTTGAGGGGAGTGATGAGTGATGATGAGTGAGTGAGTGAGTGAGTGAGTGAGTGAGTGAGTGAGTGAGTAGTGAGTGAGTGAGTGAGTGAGTGAGTGAGTGAGTGAGTGAGTGAGTGAGTGAGTGAGTGAGTGATGAGTGAGTGAATGAATTAATGAATGAATAAGCTCCACACTCAATTAATATTGTATTAATGTTCATGACTTCTCCATGCCTGGAAGTCACATTTTAAAATCCATTAAAATTACTTGGTTTTCCTATTCAGCATGGATGACAAGCATGTGGACAGATGTCGAGATGAGTGTGTGTGTGTGTAAAGAAGGTTCACGGGCCATGGGTTTTCTCCATTAATCCAGTTCTGACCCCATAGCACAGAGTTCAGAGCATTTAACCCGAACCGTTCCGGCACTTCAATTACACCACAAACACACACACACACACACACACACACACACACCACACACACACACACACACACACACACACACACACACACACACACACACACACACACACACACACACACACACACACACACACACACCACACACACACACACACACACACACACACACACACGGGTTACAGATACAAGTATTTATACAATGGTGTACGTATGCAAAGATGGGCAAAATGCTTAGTAAATTAAAGTGGAAGAGCAATTTTTGAAAAAAACATGCAGAAACACACAAGCCTCTCCCGGGTAAAGGAGTGTAATGCATGAGAAGGGCAGCGGTGTGACAGTTCATTCATCACTGTCAGTGTGACCGTACACCACTGAGACCCACAGACATGCACACACATGCCAACATGACCCTGCCACTCAACCGCAACGCAACTGTTATGGACAGATGCAGATGCAGGAGCTTGCTTCTGTTGCTCTTTAAAGGGTTACTTCATACAAAAAGAAAACGCTGTCACAATTTATTCAATCTTATCTCGTTCCAGACCCGATTGACTTACTTTCTTCAATGCAGAACAGAATGTTTATGTCACATTTTTCTATACAATGTAAGTGAATGGATACTGGGAGTATGAAGCTAAAAAAGGACAAAAAGCACCATAAAAGTGGCCCATATAACTTTTGTACATATAACTATTGTAGAGGGAAAGAATAAGGGGAATAAATTGTATTCTTTTATACAATTTAATAGATTCTATTTGATTACTTTTTATTTAAAAAAATTATTACATTTTAAAATATTTATTATCACCATAAAATAATTTATTACTACATTTTATAAAGGAAAATATGTATGTAAAGTTAACCATTTTAATTTTTTTCAATATTCATTATTGTCAGAAAAAGAGCAGGTTAAAACATTTTGCTGAAAATCTGTTATACAGGAACAACATGGTGAATAAGTCATGATTTTTATATTTCTGTGTGAACTATTCTTTCACGTCTCTATTATAGCTCTATTGTAGCTCTCAGCATTCTACGTCTGACATTGTTTGAGTCAGACTGAGGTGAAGTACAGGCCAAACACAAAAGCGCAAACATGCATGACATACAGTATGTGTAACAACTCAATGTAAACCTGTCATTTCTTCTAAAGCGCGGTGTGTGAGTGACAGACACGACCAGCAAAACAAACTGAGCGGCACAAAAGCGCCAGGACTGCACTTCCTGCCGTAAATCCGCTGGCAGAAGGATTAAGCCTGTTTTATTGGAAGTGATTTAAATAAAGGTACACCGGCTCTGGAGGAGAGCTGATTACCGAACAAATGAATACAACAGTGTTTAATCCAAATGTAAATCCACATTCATCACAACTGAGGATCAATCTAAGGGCACAAACAGTGTGTTTATGGGTATGTGCGTGTGCATTGGGTTCAGTGCGAGCTTCTACCAAATCAAGAAAGAATTTGTGCCAAAATACCATAGATTATAATGGAACGCACAATCTTTGACAAGAAAAACAAAGACGTTGTGTATCCACCTCTAACATGGTTCCTCCAAACACCACTTACTATGTCTAACTTCTTTTTCAGAGTTCCTTAAAGTCTTACAGTCTCACTTCAGCATAATAATGGGGCCACACATAAATCCATCATAAATGTAGCAGCACTGAGATTCAGCTTTATGCTTATTTCTCAATAACGCACACATGCTCACATACATCCCGTGAAATTGAGCCATATGGGGCTAATGGTGCAGAGAGGGGAACAAACAGAAGGCAATGATATACACATTATCATTATGGAACGGATGTTTGTGTACACACATATGCACAATGAAACCCTGCAGAAACACCCCAATGCACTGGAAATATATGGAAATATATTAAAATTACTTAAAACAGCCAAAGTCTGCACTCTGAGCAGTTCTCTTCAAATTCAAAGTAAGCCTAAAGAAATGCCTGCTTTTCTTCACTTGGCTACATTTGAACTTTTTTCTTGTTTTAGCTCCTTAGGCAGAGATTAGCTCTTCCACACTGTCTGTTCAGGTAGAGGTGAAGCCCAAGTTTCGGCCAGTGTCGGTGGGAGAATACCATTGGTGGAAAGAGGGACTGTGTTCGGCCCACAGGTGAAGAAACACTCAGAAGGCAACTTTGGTGCAGTCGAGGCCCCAAAAAATAATGCTGGCCTGAGGGGGGACCCAAGTCAGAACAGAGGAGTTCTGAGGTAACGAAAGAAAAGAAAAAGCAAAAAAAAAAAAAAAAGCGGGGGAAGGTGACGGTGCCCTAAAGGACAGAAGAAAGAGTGCACACTGCATCACTGTCAGCTGAATCTTGATAAATTTCATCAGCTGAATTGAAAGGACTGCAGTCTTTTGAAGTAATAACATGAATTTACCACATTAATCTGGTTCAGGTCTCGAGTTGGCTGACCAACACTTTAAGGCGAAGGTTTCTTAAACTGTGAAGAAAGGTTAGAAGGGGTCGTGGAAAATGATTTATTGTCATCATGGAAAAATGACTATATGTACTTATATAGCGCATTAGCAAAAGCGTTAGAAATCAATCATTCATTAAACACTAAATTATTTCTATGGATTCTGATGTCCGCATTTCCTGTAACTTTATATAATAATGTCACTTGATCAATCGTGAAGTCATTCACGGTGACATAGGCGTTCTCTATTCAGACACATTATATGCATCTGTGACCTTTGAGAAAAGACACCTTCAATATATGTCTAAAAAGATTTCCCAATGCTATTCTATCTATATAATGTATTTAAAAAATAAATAAATAAATAAATAAAACACAAAATGTACAGAGACGACTTCCTGCAGATATAAACAAGGTCTTGAAAACCATTCAAACCTGAATCGAGAGAGAGATAGAGAGAGAGAGAGAGAGAGACCCCCAAATATACACCCCCACACAACACAGACCCTACAAACAAAAAGGTCACTCTCATTAGTTCAACTCTAGACTGATGTGCAGGGGTTCGTTTGTGTGTGTTGATGGTGAATACAGTGTGATTAAAAAGGTCAGCTTCATTAGCAAAGCGCTGGTGGCAGCTCAAGTCCACATTTCTGAATGAGCTTTGACTGAATGGCAGTAAATCACGCCTCTAAAAACAGACTTGTAGATAAAACAGCCCTGAATATTCGGAGAACATTATAGCTCCAACCTAGCCTGGCAAGCCAGACCTACATCAAGATGTTAGGTCTGGGAACTCACAATTGGCATACCTCAATCCGAGGGGCGGGATAAACGGTTGTCTTTCAATAGAGCTGGTAAGTCCCGCCCCTTCCGCTAACCCCGCTGGACCTCTAGGTTGAAAAATCGTCAATGCAAGTGAATGAGAGAAAATAATTATTTTCTAATCCCGTTTGAATTTTGCAATGAATGTGAACATATGTTGTCTGTGAATTTTTTATATAATGTTTCGTGTAAAGAATGCTACAATTTAGCAGGTAGAATTTTCATACGGTTAGACTTTGTGTGAGAGCACTTTGTGGACTACAACTCTTCGCTGCTTTCGACGCGTTTGATATACGTCACCACCACTAGCACACGGATCCCGCTAAACATGCCATCATGAATGGTGACATTTGGGTACAAAACACACAGGCATCTCGATCTAATTCCTTAGATTATCGCACCGCGATTTGTGGAGGGAAAATGTGTTATGCGGTGACGTCACATATGCGACGTGTAGTCTTTCTCGTTATGTCTATTCTACAACTGCTAGCCAAAGAATCATACAATATACTGTAACTCGTTACATGAGAAATTATATAAAAAATTCACAGACAACATATGTTCACATTCATGGCACAATTCAAACAGGATCAGAACATAATTATTTTCTCTCATTCACTTGCATTGACGCTTTTTCAACCTAGAGGTCCACTCTGAGTTTTACGGATGGGCGGGACTTACCAGCTCTATATCCCTCTGCACGCAATAGGATAGCGCTACAACCAAACAGAGCAACGAACGGCTGTGGCTGAGTGAGTCCCATGCGTTTTCCCACCAGTGGAGCTAGTTGATATATTAAACTTTTGCCGTATCCCGTCGTCAAAACTCCGAACACCACTTCCTTTTTTAAGAATGACTTTAGTGATGTTCTCTTAACTCCAAGTCCTCCAGAGTCGCGGCTAAAGCTGATTTGAAAGACCGCTGTTCTGTTCGCCAGCAGCATCTTCTTTGTTTTCAAGTAACGTTAGTAGGGAAATCCCCTATGGAAATCACGCGAAACAGTCACAACTCTGCCGTCATTATGTTAAGCCAATTCACTTTTATACACGATGTGATTGGCCTGACCAGAGTTTGGTTTTTCCAGCGGGAAAAGCCAACGGAGAGTTGCTAGACCACACTGGCTGCGAAATAATTTTTTCTGCCACTAGGGTGCGTCTAGATTTCTAGGCTAGCTCCAACCATGAATAGGCCTAAATACCTATACTGAGATCCTCTTTGTCTGAAACAACTTAATATTCTAAATAATATTGGACATATGTAGAATCCTGGAAAACAAGGGGCCTAATATTTTGGCAATTAAGATGTCAAAACGTTTTAGGCCTTTACAAAAATATCTGGTTCAGAAATTACCAGTGTTATTTTACTATTATTTATTATATATTTTTATAAGTATGTGTGTATGAATAACAATATAACCAGTACACCAAATACAAATTTTAATTTATTTTGGCCAAGATTGCAATTCTTCACCAACGTCAGCAAAAATGAAGTGAGTATAAGCGTTCCTGTAAGAGGTGTCTGGACATATGGCCCATGTAAGCAGCAACATGGATCCCGTGGTGGGGAAGATTAATAGAGCCAATCTCCAAACAAGCCACACAGTGACCCCCCAAAACATTTCTAATGAAATGAATCCATCAGTGGGCCCTGGACCTGCAGATAGATCAGTGGAACAGATCAGCACAGAGCAAGAAATGGAGAGCAGTTAAAGAACGAGAGCAGGCAGAACATGGATGGCCAGGCCTTCTGATATCACTGGCCTTGTTGTCATGCTAGACAGAGAGAGGACAGCCAACTTGAGCTTCCAGGACGGGGGTGCTGATAGCAGGGGCTGTACGTATCTGAGCAATCCTTGTGCTTGTAATGCTAATGCAGTAACACCTCTCTCTGCCAGAGCGCACGGCTGTCAACTCTTATGTGTGCCAAGAAACCATTCTCCAACTTTTCATTGCAAACAGAAAAAATGATATTGTTTTTAATTAAGTTTAACAATTAGGCTAACTAAGTGTCTGCTTTTGTCTGCCTTTAAAAAAACCTTTTCCAAATAGTCTGTAAATGGTCACTCATTTTTCATTTCAGGCAAATGAAAGAAAGGCTGTGAATAGAAGTACAATCTATTCAATAAGTCATAGTGTCTACCTTTCTGTTGATTATTCAACATATACAACATTGAAAATTTCTTTCCGGTAAAGAAAAAGTACAACACATTGAAATACAGCACATCTAGCCATATTTATATATACGGTGGTTGTCCAAAAAAGATTTGACTTTGTCAAAAAGTTGGTTAGCTTTAAAAGTGCTGACAACAACTGACATAAAATCTGTCCTAAGATTTCCTCCTTTGCAGTATAGCAAGTAAACGGGAGTGGTGTTTTATGGGTGTGTGTGTGTGTGTGTGTTAACATGGTTCTTGATGGCAAAGTGCAGTATATTTAATGTTGTGAAACTAAAAGAAAACCCCCTTTCCCTACGGATCAATGATCCACTTCTCCCAGGCTGATTTCTCATAAAACACCTGCTGTAACATCCGAGCCACGGCACCTGGAATACACAGACATGCACCCATAAACACACACCCACATCTCTTTGTCATCATTTCCTTGACCACAGGAGAGCACTACTTTAAGCATCATTTGCCTCCTCCATTTGGTCTAAAATGCATCACAGAGGCAATAGACAATCTGGAGAGAAGCCTCACTCAACTTCATGGCTTCTCACAGGACGGATGGCTGTTCAGTCTGAGAAAAGGGTCAAATCATGGTTCTCGCACCTTCTCAATGACACACTGCATTGAATTTTGGGAGGTGGAAAACGTACTCGGTTACTAACGTAACCTCGGTTCTCTCTAGAGAGGGAACGAGTACTGCGTAATATCTTACGCTATGGGGAAAACTCTTTTCCACGAGATATTGAAGCCAAAAATTATCCTTAATTTTTTATTAATGTAAAACGCTTTGCGGCAGCAAGCAGACATAGGCGAGACAGCTCGCGCGCCTATTGGCTGCCCTGCGGCAACAGCAGCAGCCTATCGAGAGTGGCTCTGCGTGACGTCACGACGAATGGGGGCCTTTCGCGCCCATATAGTCACGTCCCGCCAGAAAGGGCGTGGTCTCGCCCTATAACCAGGCTCGATAGCTGCTCTTACGTTGGTTTTCATCGCCGAAGCGAACCAGAGCGTATTCCAAGCACGGCAAGATACGCAGTACTCGTTCCCTCTCTAGAGAGAACCGAGGTTACGTTAGTAACCGAGTACGTTCTCTTACGAGAGTATCTCTCGTACTGCGTAATATCTTACGCTATGGGGAACACAATGCAACACGCCGTGCTGGTAGGGATCCAACACCAAAGTCCCAGGGGCCGAAGCCCGGGGCGCATATAGTGCATAATCACCATACACTCACAGAGAGTGAGGGAATAGAGGCTAGAAGCATCATTCCCTGTAGATAGCATCCGAAAGGAGCTAATCATGTGACAAATAGACCATACCGTCAGGGTGAACATTCAGCCTGAACTGGGTGGCCACAAGTGTGTCAACATTTTAATGAGCTGCTGTACCGGTCAGTGAGCAATACGCAGGTCAAACTCAGTATCCGAGCCGCACAGCGGGCAGATAGCACTGAATTTTATACCGCCAAAAGCTTAGCTTGTAAGGCGGGAACCTCCAAGTTATAGTATTTTATAAATGTAGACGGCGAGGCCCAGCCCGCGGCCATACAAATATCTTGCAGGGTAACCCCGCTAGACCATGCCCACGAGGAGGCCATGCCTCTTGTGGAGTGCGCTCTAACACCCAAAGGGCACTGTAGGCCCTTAGAAGTGTAAGCCAGCGCTATGGCACCGACTATCCATCTGGATAGGCTCTGTTTCGAAGCGGCAAGTCCCTTAGCACGGCCGCCAAACGAAACGAAAAGCTGCTCAGTCTGTCTGAAACCAGACGAGCGGGACACATAAGCCTTTAGTGCCCTGACAGGGCAAAGGAGACTCGCGTCCTTCTCCTCATTGAGAACCGGAAGGGCAGACAGGGAAATCACCTGGGCCCTGAACGGTGTGTTGAGGGATTTCGGCACATAGCCGTGCTTCGGTTTGAGTATGACCTTTGAGTCATTAGGTCCAAACTCCATGCATGACGCGCTTACTGAGAGCGCTTGCAAGTCCCCTACGCGCTTCACTGAAGCGAGAGCCATAAGAAACGCTGTCTTGAAAGACAAGTGTTTCATGTCTGACGACTGGATTGGCTCGAATGGGGCACCTTTCATGGCCTCCAAGACCGTGGAAAGGTCCCATGTCGGGACTGAAGGGGGCCTGGGAGGGTTTAGCCTCCGAGCTCCTCTAAGGAAACGCACGACTAAGTCGCTCTTTCCTAGTGACTGGCCAGACACCGGTTTTGCAAACGTTGCTATGGCCGCCACGTATACTTTGAGCGTGGAAGGGGACCTGCCCTTATCCAGTAGCTCCTGAAGGAAGGAAAGCACTTCCGTAACCCCGCAGTCTACAGGTGAAAAGCCCTGCGCTTGACACCAAGCAGAGAACACAGACCACTTCGAGGAGTAGAGCCGTCTGGTAGACGGGGCTCTAGCCTGCGCGATCGTGTTTAACACTCCCTCTGGGAGGTCAGCGGGTACCCGTTGATGGCCCATGCGTGCAGGGACCACAAATCCGGGCGAGGATGCCAAATCGAGCCTTCCGCCTGAGAGAGGAGGTCTCTCCTCAACGGTAAAGGCCATGGGGCAGCGCTGGTCAGCTGCATCAGGACAGGGAACCACGACTGGTTTGTCCAGAGCGGAGCTATGAGTAGCACTGGGCATACCTCCCTCCTGATTCGCTCCAACACCTGAGGCAGGAGTGAGACAGGGGGAAAAGCATATAGGGGGCGGCGGGGCCAAACATGGGCCAGCGCGCCCCGGCTTTTCGAGAAGAATCTCGGGCAGTGAGCGTTTTCTTGGGACGCGAACAGGTCCACCTGCGCTTTGCCAAACGTTTCCCACAGCAGCTGGATCGTCTGCGTGTGCAGAGACCATTCTCCTGCTGGGACGTTATTTCTGGACAGCCTGTCTGGCCCCACATTTAGGTGACCAGGCACATGCGCCGCTCTCAGCGAGAGCAGGTTGTGCTGAGCCCAGACCAGGAGGCGTTCCGTCAGCCTGTAAAGGTTTCGGGACCTGACGCCGCCCTGGCGATTTATGTACGCCACCACTGACATGTTGTCCGACCGGACCAATACGTGGTGGCCTATTATCTGGGGACAGAAGCGCCTTAGCGCTTTGTCGACTGCTATTAATTCCAAGCAGTTTATGTGAAGGAGCTTCTCCCGCGCTGACCATAGGCCAGCTAGCGGTCTGCCCTCGAGCAGCGCTCCCCACCCCGAAGTGGAGGTGTCCGTAGACACCACCTTCACACTCGAGGGGATCCCCAGACTCACACCTGACTGATACCAGTCGGTTGCTTTCCATGGTTTCAGAGCCGAAATGCACTGAAGGTCGACCCTGAGGCGAAATAGACCTGCGGTCCACGCCCTGGGGGGAACTCGTGCTTTTAGCCATAGCTGCAGTGGGCGCATGCGGAGCAGGCCCAACTGGAGTACGGAGGCTGCTGTGGCCATCAGACCCAGCATTTTCTGAAACCTTCTGAGCGGGACTATAGAGCCGTGGCGGAAGGATCTCGCGACGTGCTGAATATTCAATCCGCGCTCCGGTGACAGGCGTGCTGTCATGGATAGCGAGTCTAACACTGTTCCCAGAAAGGAAATTCTCCGACTGGGGAGCAGTGAGCTTTTCGCCCAATTGACTGTAAGGCCCAGCTCCTCGAGGTGCTCGAGTAATGCGGCCCTGTGTTCTATGAGCTCCGTTCGTGAACGAGCTAGAATCAGCCAATCGTCCAAGTAGTTCAAAACTCGCATGCCCCGAAGTCTCAGGGGGGCGAGGGCCGCGTCCATGCACTACGTGAACGTACGGGGTGCTATGGACAGGCCGAACGGCAGGACTGTGTATTGATATGCCTGGCCCTCGAAGGCGAATCTCAAGAATCGCCTGTGATGGGACGCTATTTGTATTTGAAAATAGGCGTCTTTCAGATCTATTGACATGAACCAGTCTCCTTGGCGCACTTGCGCGAGGATTTCCTGGTCGTAAGCATTCTGAACTGGCGCTTCACGAGCGTTCTGTTCAGCAGTCGCAGATCTAGAATGGGTCTGAGCCCACCATCTTTTTTCGGTACCAGAAAATATCTGCTGTATAAGCCCCCTTCGCCCTGAGATAGAGGTTCTATAGCCCCTTTTCTCAGTAGTTTCGCTATCTCGGCTCGAAGTAGATGAAACACTTCGCTTTACACCGTAGTTTCGACTCGCGCCGTATAACGGCGGGGGCGTCGAGCGAACTGTAGCGAACAGCCTCTCGTTATAGTGTTCAACACCCATTCTGATACCCCGGGAAGCCTTGACCACGCATCTGCGTGAATAGCTAGGGGTAGAATGAAATCTGGGCTCTGGCCGCGGCAGGACGGCGGCTCGAGAGCCCCTGTGTACTGGGAACACAACACCGTGTTTACAGCGTTCGAGGCGGGGGGCGCGCTGATCACAGCGGGCAGCCTGGCCGCGCTCAGCTTCTCTATGGCGGGACGCGCAGAGAAAGCGAGCGGGGCGAATCCTGTGGGATTCGGCGCGTGTGAGGGAATGTGGGCACATTTACTAAATGCGGGCACATTTACTACACTGAGAATACTGTCAGCTCGCGCCGACTAAATCACTGCTGTGTTTACAGCGTGCGAGGCGCGCGCTGATCACAGCTGGCAGCCTGGCCGCGCTCAGCTTCTCTGTGACGGGTTGTGCAGAGAAAACGAGCGGGGGCGAATCCCGTGAGATTCGGAGTGTCTGTGAGAAATGCGGGCGCGAGACAGCGGGCACATTTTCTGCACGGAGAACACTCGGCTCGCGCCGACTGAATCAACGCTGTGTTCACAGCGTGCGAGGTGCGCGCTAATCACAGCGGGCAGCCTGGCCGCGCTCAGCTTCTCTGTGACGGGTTGTGCATAGAAAGCGAGCGGGGGTGAATCCCGTGGGATTCGGCGTGTCAGTGAGGAAATGCGGGACAGCGGGCACATTTACTGCACTGAGAACACTGTCGGCTCGCGCCGACTAAATGTGTGTTAGTTTCGTTTTTACAGAAACCAAGGGACACGCATAGTGTAGTGTAAGCGGGCATGTATGGGCGCGTTCACTACATTTTCTGCACAACCAACATGAGTTGGTTTTATTTGTGCTAGCCCTGCACCGTGGCGGGCTGTGTCTGGGTGTGGGAATGGGCACTGGGACGTGGGCATTCTTACAACACTCATAACACCATCGGCCGTGGCTGGAACACCAGAAAATGCACTCTTTATTGGATTTATCTGGGTAGCCATAGAAACGGCTTTTGTGCGCAGGCAAGCGGGCTGAGACACCGGCTGCTTCACTGCGAAATACACTGGGACAGTCACAACGCATGGAACTGAACGAGCGAGAAGTTTTGGTGGAAATCCGGCCGCAGCGGGATCTGAACACCGTCACTTTCCTAGAGAGACTAGGAAGGCCTTGAGACCTCGGGCTTTACCTCAATCCTCGGCCGGGGCCCGCGCTGAGGGGGGCGGCGTCCAGCAGAGCGAGAGCGCGGTGTTTGATCTCGGGCCTGGCGGCGCTGCTAGTTAGCCGAAACGACGGCCTTTGTGCGCAGGCAAGCGGGCTGTGGAACCAGCTTGCTCACTGCGAAATACACTGGAACAGTCACATTGCTTGGAACTGAACGAGCGAGAAGTTTTGGTGTAAATCCGGCCGCAGCGGGAACTGAACACCGTCGCTTTCCTATAGAGACTAGGAAGGCCTTGAGACCTCGGGCTTTATCTCAATCCTCGGCCGGGGCCCGCGCTGAGGGGGGCGGCGTCCAGCAGAGCGAGAACGTCGAGGAACACGGAGCGCTCGGCTTCCGTCATCTCGGATAGCGTTAACCACAAATGTCTCTCACCATTCAGGGGGGAAAGGCGCGGGTCTCGACTGTGACGGAGCTTCGTCTTTCCCGAGAAAGCGTCCGTCCAGCCTATTGCGCGTTAGTTGCGCGAGCGCCTTTCAGTCGAGGCCGATGTAATCCACGGCTTGAGAGAGCGGACGCATCGGCTCAGTTTCAATGCCGTCTCCGGTAAGTTCGTCGAGCTCAAGTGCGGACGCGGCGGCAGACGGCGGCCGCTGTCCGTCTGGGAGCGACTCGAGCGAAGCCGGCGAAGCTGGCGGGCGAACCGGCGAGCTTTGGCGGGCTGGAAATAGCTCGGGCGCGCGCTGGGCGCGGCGCTTCTTGCGGCGCGGCATCACGGCGGGCTGGGATGCGGGCTCGGAGAACGAAGCTAGGCGAGTCCGCAGAGTCACCATAGGCAAGCGTTCACAATGATGGCATCCGCCGTCAGCGAGCGCGATGTCCGCGTGATCCTCACCCAGGCAGGACACGCAGATGACATGTCGGTCCTCGTCGCTGAGTGGGGCTCGGCAAGAACCGCAGGAAGGCATCTTTAAAAAGACGCCGCTCTTTTAGAGGGGGTGGGAAAAAAGCAGATATGCAAGCACACACACACACTCTATGCAGAGGAAAGGATATAACGCCGGAAAGCACAGCAGGTACGGCGGCTGAAGGCGGCGAGGCCAGCGACTCCAGGCTCAATGGCACGTCCCGCTGAAGGCTACAGGTCGACGGCGCGGCTTCTCACTCTGGATCCAGCGATGCGTGAGGCTTCGCTGAAGAGATGAAAATCAACGTAAGAGCAGCTATCGAGCCTGGTTATAGGGCGAGACCACGCCCTTTCTGGCGGGACGTGACTATATGGGCGCGAAAGGCCCCCATTCGTCGTGACGTCACGCAGAGCCACTCTCGATAGGCTGCTGCTGTTGCCGCAGGGCAGCCAATAGGCGCGCGAGCTGTCTCGCCTATGTCTGCTTGCTGCCGCAAAGCGTTTTACATTAATAAAAAATTAAGGATAATTTTTGGCTTCAATATCTCGTGGAAAAGAGTTTTCCCCATAGCGTAAGATATTACGCAGTACGAGAGATACTCTCGTAAGAGAACTAATGAAATTAGACTTTTCCATGTATTTTGTTGTCAGAAACAGAACAGAAGTAACAGACATGCTGTCAAATTGCTCTTACAGTCTGGCTCTGCACCTGTTCCAGGTGATCACATGCTAATGAGGTAAAGGGGGCGGGGTTAAATCCTGTGATCGGACCAACAGTAGCAAAACAAAACGTCATGAAGATTTCCAAAACCAACAGCAAAATAGAGTAAAGCAACACAAGGTGTGTCATTTCACCAATTCATCACTGGCACTTTCTCTTTGGCCTTATTAGTCACTGTTGAATATCGGTGCATATTAGGGTCCGAAATGTAATGTTTACTAAACCTGCCAATGGAGAGTCAATAAATATTTTTTTTATTATATTTGTATATGGAATATATGTTTTCTTTTGTATATTTGTTTTATTTTGTATCAATATGACTGTTTATCAAAAACATTTTTTGAAAAAAATGTATTATGGTTTCCACAAAAATAAGAATGTTTTCAACATTGATAATACTAGGAAATGTTTCTTGAGCACCTAATCAGCATATTAGAATGATTTCAGAAAATATCATGTGACACTGATGTTTTTCAGAGCCAATTTCAGAGTAAGACCTTTGGCAGAACTTTGTTTACTAAATTTTCCTCCAGTTTCACAACTTGTAAACTTGCTTGAAATATAACAGCCCATTTGGTGAGTAAAATTTTATTTACACATTTTGGTGCTTGGCAAATGCTCATTTTGGACCCTGGTACAGATGGACGTGGAGCAAATGCTTTCCAAATGCTGTACTGATTTTCTTTCCTCTGCTAAGTTCAAAATCAACAGGCAATTTTCAAAATCACATGAATAAATACACACACACATACTTAAGAACACAAATAACTTTACAGCTCTTCATAAAAGAGTTCATTAAATGCCTCCTCGAAGAGCAAACACTCGTTCCCTCAGTGCGTCTCTCAAAACACACAAACCCATGACCCAGGATATGGTTCTACAACAGTACAAAGCAAAAGGCCAGGATGGAAAGTGTCACACAGGCTGTCAGGAGCAAAGCTGCAGCACCTTTGATTTAAGGTAATTAAAAAGAAAAAAGAAAAAAAAAAGCCAAAACAAAAGAGCATTTTATGGAGCTCCCGCTATCCAGAGAGTCGCTCATTAGCCCAGCAGGGTAATTAGCAAGATGCCGCAGTCCTCGTTAAGGAGAAATCATAATCATAAACAAATGGCTGTGAGCTTTTGATGTCTTCCCCTCTGTAATGAACTGCCACTGTTCTCAAAATGAAAGCAATGCTAAGACGTACGTACACACATGAACACACAACTTGGAAAGACTTGTGATGACAGGTCTCAGTTTAAAGAGTAAAAGGGGACAATAATGGCTCTCATCTGAGTAATATCAGAGCGCTAAAACTCATCACACTCAGCACAATGGCATTCTTGCCCTCATAGATTTGCAAAGAGAGCTTCTCATGAAGTTAATTGACCAGATCATGGATTCCGAACGCAGAAAGACATTGAAATAACTCAGTTGTACATGCACAATTGCACATGCATACACTCAGGAACAAACAGGAGCATGCCGACAAACATAGAAGACAATATCTGTTACACTGAATTAGTGTAGGATTTACTTTGAAACTATTTTCAATTAAAATTGCAATGTAAATTTCACAAATAAACGATAAGTAACACACTGTTATAAATGAGAATTTTAGTAGAAACTAGAAAGACTATTACTGTTTTGTTTAAAACTTAAAAAAAATGTGTGTGGCATCTTCTTCAGGGCAGTACTAAAAAATATTCAAATAATCGAATATAACGTAATTAATAATATGCTGGGCAACGATTAATTGCGATTAATCGCATCCAAAATAAAAGTTTGTGTTTACAAAATATATGTGTGTGTACTGTGTATAATTATTTTTTATATATTAAAATATACACATATGCATGTATGTATATACTGTATATATATTTATACATAATATAATATTTATAATTAAAAATAAATATAATATTTTATATATAAATAACATATTTCCTTAAATATATACATGCATATGTGTGTATTTATATATATAAAAAATAATTATACACAGTACACACACATATATTATGTAAACACAAACTTTTATTTTGGATGCGATTAATCGTTGCCCAGCACTAAAAGCAGCACAAAAAATATCTCTCCTATATTTTAAATGATTCTTAATTTGTTGTTGTAATGGGAACTATAACAAGCAAATACTGGAAAGGTGAGAAGAGAGAGTACTAAATCCCTTTGCTGATGAACTAAGCACATATAGAAGTCTCAACGGCAATAAAAGGTTGTACTTCCTGTGCTGACAGGAAGAAGCCCTTGGAGAGATGGACAGCTGGCAGCTGGTCACCAAGGAGCCGTGCTGTGTGTTATATAAGCTGCACTTAACTGCTGATTCCAGGTCAGCCAGGATCAAACACAATTTCAGCTTCAATTATGATGCAGGGTGATAGGCGGTGGGTGGCCTTTATTGACACTCATGGGAGAGAGAAGGAGAAGAGACAGGACGAGAAAAAAATAACCTTCCTCTTCGGTGCAATTCAGAAGAGAAAACAATCAGACCGGGCTTTTGTACAATTGGCAAATGCTGTTAGAACAGTTAATCTAATAAACGGATTGACTAATGAAAGGGAAGAAGAAACGGCGAAAAATAAGTGTGTATTATCTTTCTATTTATGTGATTGTGTGTGTACTTGTATTGTCGTATATGTACTAGAAAATGTCCGAAAAAGCTTCTTTTGGGGTCATTTACAAACAAAAAAGATACCTGTAGAAGAGGTCTTTGGACTCCCAGGTTTTTCATAGTGTCAGCGCTGGCCAGGATCTTGAGCGGGTCGGACACTTTGGTCACAGCCTCAATCTCCTTATTGGTCTCGGTGCGGACCTGGCTGAGGAACAGGTCATTGATGTAGTAGGTGAGGAAGGTGCGTAGCTGACATTGCTTGGCCTGAGCAGGACCCATACGAGACTCGATCTCCTGAATGAACCTGATGAAACAGAAAACAAGGCATTTTCAGTAACTATTAAAAGCATGACCCGGGATGTCATTCACTACCCTCCTCCTCATTAATTTTTTTTTTTAAATTAGACATCAACCTTCTTAGTATTCCTCAATAAATTAATTTTAAACAATATAACAGGAAAATACGTTTTCCTATTCAGTTTTGTAATCATTGTATAGGGTCGCTAACGACCCGATTTTTGTAACAGTGCAAGTATATTTTTTCTGCACAAGAAGAATGAAGTAAAATTCACCTTTATTCCATAAGGTGGCAATGTCTGATACACAATGATGAAGTGACACTTCACTCATAGTTACCGCAGGCAGAAAACAATAGAATAGGAAGTATCATCAGCAAAACTTGAAATGGCTCAGCGATTTAATTGAGATAGTACTAAACGCAATCAAATATAAGTGTCACTGTCACTTAATGGTGGATCTGGTGAAGAAGCTGTCACTGATCAAAATATTGATTTTGAAGATTTTGAAAATGACAGTTTTGAGAATATGTTTGAGATCGCAAATATGAGCCAAATGCTGTAGTCCAAAAGGTAACTAAATATGCTTTATTTTATTCTTCTGCAATTGTTACTCTAAAATCAGGTGAGTTTTATATTATCCTGACAGGTAGAGACCCAAATATATAATAATGATTGGTGAAACATTCATGCATTTAAGAGTTGTTTTACACAAAAGAGACACGTCTATGCAAGGTTTGATTAAGTTTGAAAATGTCAGAGCTGAGGTCTAATGGTTAGCACATTGTGCAGTGGTGCTGATATGGGAAATGTGGATTCGAATCCAACCTACATTGTGTCCCAATCATATCTGCCATCTCTCCACTTTTTTTTATTTTAAAAATGTAATACAAATTTCCTGATTACAAGTTATATTATTAGCAAATAGCAATTTGAGATAAAACATGAAAATGTATAAATATGAGAATTTTAAATAATCTATATATTAAAATACATTTTTTTGTTTTAAATGTCAAAATCATATTTTTCCAGGTTTAATCGCAGATTTTCAATGAGGTCTCAGACTTGTTTAAAAAAAACAAACAAATAAAAAACAAATATGAGCATCATTTCTGGCTTTTAAGTACTGCACACACCATGTGTGTCGGAGAGGGAACAAGACAGGTGTTGAGTAGAGATGGGCCGTTGCGTACGAGCAGACAGAGACTCATAGATCAGCAGGAACACTGATTTATCACTACGAGACTACAGCTGCACAACCCCCCGAAACTAAACACCTCCCTCAGCACTGCACAGCCAATTAGTCAACCCAGCAGAGGGGAGCCCATACACACATGTGCAAGTTTATATATATGTGTGTGTGAGACATTAACAGTGGAAGCCTGGCTCAGCCCTCAGTAGGCAACAACTCTAACACACTGCCACAAACCTAAAAACGTTTTCATGGTTTTCATCATTACATTTTCTGTCACGTAATACTCACTTATAAGTTAATCTTGATATTCGTCATTCCTGACCCAAATGTATTCCAAATCAGTATAACAATTTATTAACAACAATGATCATTTGGTTAAGCTCAAACACTTCGAATGAGGAACAATGAACTTCCAGAATGAAAAGAATGTCGCAGTGTATCGTGTAATAGCGGAGCTCTGCAGCCAGGACTGTATATAATATACGGCAGGGCTTCTAAAGGCCCTCTTGAATAATTTGGCATGGTTTAGAAATACAGACATAGATAATAGCTCAATCTCCACTTCATTATGTCACCAATATAAATGTCCTCTATAAGAATTATTCACACCAGATGGTGTCTCTTACTTTCGCACTCAACCGTCTAATAGACACACAGTTATATGTGCACACAGTGACACACAAAAGCGTATCTTGGGCGCTGTCTTCATGTGATCATCTTGCTGTGTTAATATTTCATTCCATAAGTCTGTCTGATCAATGATCTTATGAGGTAAATGGAAGGTGACAGCTGCTCTACAGGCTCGTTGGCTCTCTCAGCTAATCGAGTTTTGCTTCGTCCCAAATTCAGAGAAGGAAAGCGCATCAGGGACATCGTGAGCGTGACCACACTGACCGTCATGACAGAAGTGGTTGTTAAAGGAAGAGACACAGAACGGCCCGTAAAAAAAGCCGATGACCTACAAGACACCAGTTACTACAGAAAACAGACAGTAAAAGATGCTTTTTAACTGTGAAAGACACTTCAAGTTTAAAGCAGTGAAATATGTCACAGATACTTAACTTTAATCATTATAGGTCGTTTCGATGTTTAATTTTTGACGCTTCACATCAGGTTCCGTTTTGAACTAAATGGCTTTAAACGATTTAGTGGCCGACTACAATCACTATTTGTTTCATGAATCTTTTTAAATGACTCATAAGAGTCATTTGTTCCCGACTCTGTGTGGTTGTTGCAACAAGATTATATCTGAGAAAGCCATATATTTTCTCAACTGTCGCCAATAGCTAAATAATTTTGAAATATTGTCCCACATTTTACGTTTTCATTTAATATCTGACAAAAATCGTAGTTGCTATCTGGAGCCCTGCTCAAGCGCTAGTCATGATTCCTTTAGAAATATTTAAAAATATTCATCTTACTGGGACAGAAGAAATAAAACACTTCTTTTGCGTTTGATCTGTGGTACGCTGCATTAGGCAGGTGTGGAGAAGATGGCGCTCCTCTCTGCAATCACATATAGTGTAAACAGCATGTGGGTGTGTAACCAGACTTTAATGTGCTGAGAGATGTTTGAAAACAAGATGAAGAAGAAGGAAAAGGAGAATGTGGATAATCCCAGGGTGAAAAAAGAGAGCAAAGAGGACAAAAAGTGCTGTGGATCAATCAGCCTCACGGTCACATGGGCTCACCAGACGCCCTGCTGAAAATAGCCACATTGTTCTCTATGACAGCAGCACAGCAGACAGAGGAACTCGTGTATAAACGCCACATGCTCATCACACACTGTCTTAAACATGTGCATTAGTATTAAACATTCAATCTGTTGAATTTTGAACACCTAAACCACCTTTTCACTGTGTGAAAAGTCACACAGAGTTCTGATTCTCTATGAAGGATTTCTGAATTCGACTTGAGCTTTAGGTGTGTTAAAAATAGAGTAAAAATTTGACAAGATGTCAAATGTATGAGTGTGACATGAGAATTATCAATCATTTGTATATATTTTTAATGTAAACGCATGCGACTTGTGCTGAATGGATATGAAATAAGTCATAATAATTAATATAATAAGAAAGAAATGAAAAAGAAAGACTCACAACAGCATTGTTTATGTGTTTACGAGTCAGCGTTCGTGCAGATTAAACTGATGAGGGATCAGAGCAGGAACAGTCACCATACAGAATGAGATGTCTATAAGCATAACTCACAGCTAATAAGGGGATTATGGCATGTAATCAAAGCTGAGGTCCTTTACGTTCTTCACTGAAATACAATTACCGCCGTGTGATCTGGACATAACCGTTCCTTGACGGATGATCGCAATCCATCCAGAGGATAACAGAAATGAAACACAATGAACATTTGATGAGGGTCCGGAAGACTAGGAATAATGATTATAACTCTACTGTGAATAAACAGAGGTTTTAGCCTGTGTGTGGCCACAAGATTGATCACTTCTATTGCTCACAGAGGATTAGGGATATGAATAAACTCTAACCCCAAGCATTAATCTTACAGTAGAAATGCATATTTGAGACCCTTTTGTAAGCAATAACCACCCAGAACACCCTAGCAACCGCATATAACTGTAAAAAAACAAAACAATTTAGCAATTGCAAGGGCAACAACCTAACAGCCACCCATATTTTCCGCACAAGTTCTTCAGTAGTCTTTCTACTGCAGTGCGTTAGCCTGAATTCTCTGGCTGAAGTATAAAGCACCATTGACTCAGAATGTGACTCTTCTAAATCAAAGCCGTGGTCTTGCAGACTCTCTCACAGACATACACACACTGCACACACACTGAGTCCCAGTTTATTAGCGCCGACTGCCTCTGATTGCGCTCAACAGCATCTAATTAACTGTCATTAGAAAGCAGATGTCTGTGCCCAAGGCCTTCACTGGATTATTGTGTGAAAAGCGCCCTGCCTGTGAACACACACACACACACACACACACACACAACACACACCACAACACCACACACACACACACCACACCACACACCCACCACCACGCGCGTGCGCGCGCGCAAAGAAGATACGTCAACCACTTCCTGTACTTCTCCCCTCCAAACCAATTACAAGCTCAGTAATTAAACCATCTTTGTAGTATAAATATGTATTTGTGTATTATTGAAGACTGAACAGAAGGGTGAGGGAGCCCATGAAGGATAGTGTAGCGGAGTCATTTTTAATAAGAGTAAAGTGCCCTGAGGTTTGCTGTCTGTCACTGCAGCTGGGCAGGTCGGCTTGTGTAACGGACACGCTGCAGTCTGGTGTAATATTCACTTCTGAAGACTGACAGAGAGCTTTATGCGATCAGAGAGAGAACGCTGAGGATATAAACAGTGCTGACACTCCAAAACACGTATAAGCCGTCAGACTCAGCAGGTGTCACCGCTTTACAAACTTTTCTGGTTTTCTTCTACATTTTTTATCTAGACATAAAAGTCTAAACAGATTTTAGGCTTTGGCATTCCTTTCGGAAACAGCACTTATTAAAGTTTGAATTATTTTTGTGAATTCAATTTTAATTTAGCATCCATTCATCCATCTAATTTGAAATAAGGGTTTTTAGTTTAATATATTTAGAATTTTAATTTATTCCTGTAATGCAAAGCTGAATTCTCAGTCATTAGTCCAGTCTTTAGTGTCACATGATCCTTCTGAAATCATTCTAATATGCTGATTTGGTGCTCAGGAAACATTTCTTATTATTATCTTCAATATTGAAAACAGTTGCTTACTATTTTTGTGGAAACCATTATACCATTATAAATCTTTGATGAATATAAAGTTCAAAAGAACAGCATTTATTTGAGAGAAATCTTTTGTAACATTATAAATGTATTTACTGCCACTTTTGATCAATTAAATGCTTCCATTCTAAAAAAAAAAAAATTAATTTAAAATAAAACTTGAAAAAAATCTTACTGACCCCAAACTTAGGAATGGTAGTGTATATTATGCTTTAAGTAACTCCTAAACGCAAAGCAGCCCAAAATTAATTCAGAGCTAGTTGGAGTGCAAAAAAAAAAACATTAACAAAATGCATTTGGTTGAAAAATAGTTGAACTTAAAAAAAAGAATGTCCACCTAACATTAAAATAATAATAATAATAATAAAAACATTGATGGACTCCGCAAACTGGATTGCTGGAAACTGTAGGTCAGCAATAGATTTATGTTTAATAATACGGACATAAAAAATACATATATATACAGTATATATATATAACCAGCATAAGTAATTTATTCAATAAAACATTTTAATTAAATGAGAATCCTAATATTTTCATTTCATATCTGCCCTGCCTTAAGCATGTTTTTATGTATTTTCATTTCAGTAAAATTTGTAAACCTAAACAAGAGCCACATGAACAATAAAGACTACCTTTTATATTTTATCGGCATTTTTAACCTTGTCATAATATAACAAGCAGAGGATATTCACCGCAACCACAATGAAAAGTCACCTTTCAATGATCGTAAAAATTATTGCTGTGTGTGATGATTTTATGGAATTTATAGACCATAATTAATTTGTTTTATTTCAATATAATATCACTTCAAAAGCAGGTTTTTAATAGCTGATGCCTCATTCAATTAAAAAGCCAATAATGTATTAGTAAAAAAAGAGAGTTTAATTCTATAGGTCTCACATGGTTAAATCTATGTAAAGACTATTTTTAAATGAGCATGAAGAGCAAACCACTAAAATACCCACAATACACCACTAGATGGCAGTATGTCAGTTCTCTCTGTACATACAGTATGTGTGCAGCAGTTCTCCAGCCTCCTTAATGAAGGGAAAGTGTCTTTAAAAAGCATTAAGATTGCATTTACTGGGTTACTATTGAAACCGACTTCGCCATGCGATGTATTTAGCTTTCTTTGCGTTCCTACAAAGACAGCGGTGAGGTAAATGAATATGGCCAACCCACACATACACCCACTAGCTCTGAGACCTCCTGCTGTCTGCTGCAGATCTTACACACATGCACACACACACACTCTCTCACTTAAGGTAGCGCAATATGTGTAGGACAGAAATGCCTTATTGGAAAGCACGTTAATTAAAACACATGGAGGCGGAAATCAGAGAGCGACCCCCATACATTGGTAGATTCTCAAAGAAGTTCACTTTTCTTCATCCTCCTCTTTCTCATAATTTTGTCTGTATCCACCCCCACCCCCTCTTTCTTATAGCATCATTATTTACGCAAACAAGAGCCGCAAACCAAAGAGAGCAGTTTGTAATGAGCTGCATTTCTGGTGGAAATTATGAAATGTTGTTTAGGGCCGACCAACTCGGCTATACGATATACGAAAATGTATGTGTGCGAAAGTGGGGTTTTAGGCCAATTAAAATAGGTGAAATCTATCACACGAAGAAGACCAGGGGCTTGGATTCCTGCAGTCAACAGGAAATGAGATCAGCTCATTTGGCTGACATGTCCCCATGTTGACAAATTACCCTCACTGATTCACTTTCACGTTCTTTGCTTTGCCTCCCATTCTCAACATCTTCCCTAGTGTTCCTATTCTCATCCTCTGCGCCCTTTTTCTGTTGGAGAGAAAAGTATAATGCTTTGACCTCAGGAAAGAAGTTTGGATCAGAAATCTCAAGAATACCGCTTAAAAGTACTGTACGTAATGTAACCTTTTTTTTGTAAATAATGAATCAATCCTTTTTCCAAAGGATTTTTTACTGTGTTGACATTGTTGTATTGCTCTCTCTTTCTTTAGGGGAAATTTAAATTGAGATTAGTGGGATTTAGCAGGATCTGGTGAGGAAAAAAATCATTCTATGCAGATAGCGAGTGAACACAGAGTGATTTTTAAGCGGGAGTGGACCTCTACTTTAATGCGTGTATGGTGTGGATAGGTTAGTTGTCAGAACGAGTGAGAAAGGTTGACATGGAGGACGCTAAATCACAAACATCCAGGGAATCACCTGTTTAAAAAAAACGCCTAACAGAGGAGTTTCTGCTGGCGTGAAAGAGCATGTAATAAAACGAGAATCAACATGGGCTTGGCTTTTTGGAGATGCCGAGAACAGAGGGATTTGAAATGCTGTAAAATGAGGTGCAGTTTTAATTACTCAACTATTGAACAGATAAATTGCCATTTGTAGCTCTCTAATAGTCCATTATAAAGCATCATCTATTGTGAATGGTCATGAAATGTCCCTTTAAATTCAAGGGTTCACATACTTTTTCCACCTTGCATTTTTGACCATGTAGGTGCTTTCAATAAAAATATGAAAATCCATCATCGTTTGTGTTATTTGCTTAAACGTTCTGTTTGCCAACTGTAGATGTTGGCAATCAGAACAAACACACTACATTATTCCACCTCTGAATGCTTAATGTGGCCTTTACAAACGCACATCACTGCCTCCCCAAGCAGCTCACCACACATCTGGACTGGATAATAACCTGTCAGTCTTTTTTTCCTCTGAAAGCATTTGTTTTCAGAGCAGCGGAGGGCTGTTATTACCCTGCGTGGTGTGAGCGAGGGAGGAAACTCTGCAAATTGAGCCATTAGAGCAGGAGTTGGGAGTGGCCTGCATTATTGCCTTTAATGGGAGCCTGCATGGGCGAGCGGCATCACGCACAAGGCGATAACAGCGTGTGCGAGAGTACGAGCCCGAAAAAGGGAGGGAAGGCAAGTGATTGTGCGGTTTAAAAGGGCGAGAAGTGTTGATTGACACACTACCGGCTTAACAATTCAACCCCCCTCGGGATCTGGTCTAATCAAGCTCCCTTTCAGACCACAAAATGGCTGAATCGCTAGGGCCCGTTTCAACTTACCTCTTAATAGAGGCTGCGAATGCTCACTAAACAGTGCAAGAGGGGGTTCAGGAGTTTTATGAAGCCAATAGCGCGAGCAGGTCATCATCGCATCTCAGTTGCGAACCAGACTCCAAGCACTTTAGAGCTCCTTCAATTAGAGCTCAGCGTCTCCTACTGAAAGAACCTGGTAAGCGCTCCCGTGTTCCAGCTCCTCGGGGCTCTGTGAAGGAGCAGGACTTAATTAAATCACAGAGGCTTCGCCAAAGAGCGCGGCCCAGGGCCAGCTTTATGATTTATGGGTCGGCCGTGGAAAACAGTGAAGGCTGATCCTCGGAGGTGAGAGAAGAGACCAAACCAACATGTGAACCCAAGAAATGCTCTCCGTGGAGCATCGGCTGAACTTTTAGAAAGCGTGTGCTCAGTAACACCTCGTCTGGTGTTGGTGTACAAACATAGGATTTTTGGCAGGAGGACGTTAGCGCTGCTTTACAGCCCAAATAATGCCCTTTACTAACATCCGTCATCCTTCACACATTACAGGCAACTACAGCAATAAGTATGTTTATATGCGCATTCATAACCAAGCTACAGTACAGCGGGTTACAGCTACAGTCAAAAGGTCTCCATCTGTGTTTTACGGAGAAAAAAAAAGAAAGGCATTCAGGATTGAAACAACGTGATTTTTAGTTAAACTATCAAAATTGCAAATGGACCTCACCATGCTAAACACTGACCAATAATATTTTTGTAAAACATTACAATGCTTCTTTTATTGCAACAAACCTATTTTGTCTTTAATTATAAGTTAAGGTTCCTGGTTCATTTCGAATCAGACATAACCAAAAATGACTCAGTGAGGGAGTTAACTGTGAACTCACAGCAATTTGAGACAATTTTGTAAATCTTTTTGATATAAACAATAAATGATTAACCGAAGTAGTCGGATGTAAACACACTAACAGCCCTGAATGATTCACTGAGTGAGCAGAATGCAGCTACCAGGTTACGTTCACACACAGTATGGTTATTGACGGTGACAACGTCAACGACGACGCATTCTATAACCAAAATCACACCCGTAAATCTTTAGGACTCACAACCGCATTCTTGGAAAACCGCACTGTGTGAATTGAACCCAATTAGACAACTAGTTGCCTGTCATATCATAACAGTGCGAGAGAGCCGCTCCGCGCTGCACAAACACGTGTCTTTTGTGTGTTGCGTGTTTTCATGTGTGATTTCGGTAACTTATGGCAGGGACACACTTAACAACTAGCTGAAACATTCTTAAGACTGAACTGAACACATTTACAGACTGTTTCCAATGACTGGAGCAGATTTTAAACATCAACTGTGAACACAGACTGAATGAAACTGTCTCTGACTCGACGCGTTTTGGCATGATCAGTCGTAAGTATCAAATTACATTCATAATCGGCCTTACATTCGTTAAGTGTGTTCCCGGCTTTACAGCAACACAACAGTATTCCAGACGCTACAGTAAGTTAGTTTGTGAACGGGACATTTCAAGACTCACACCTGTGAGTTTATGTGGTTGTCAATCTTAAAACCTGACAGTGTGAACGTAGCATAGTGTAAACTGCTATAGGCCCCCAGACACTAAACGCAACTGTCCTTTCCTTTCAGTGACAGAGAGAGAGAAACTACAGTACATAACTACACTTAACACCCTCCAAGACCCTACACTGCATTGCAGCAGACACCAAGACTAAAAATAAGAGCTTCCTCACACCAGACCAGAGGATGTATTGCAGAGCAGAGCCAGATAAGGGGCTTTAAAGCATGTAAGGGTAGCTGTTATCTGCCAGCGACCCCTGCAATAGATCATTATAGTGGTCAGATCATACAATGGACTCTTATAGCTGCGCAACACTGTAGTGCATTACAGCGTCGCTCCGTAGCTGTGAGAACTGAGCGCAGGGATCATTCTGATAGGAATATGGGATGCTTTCCTTTCCTTCCATCACCCACAGGTGCACTTAAAACGGAAACCAATCTACGAGTCACTATTGGTCTTATAGCGCTCACGAAGCCATTTGCAAAATTGGAATAAAACACTAAATCATATTTACCACCCTCGCTTTCGTTTCGCACTCCACACCTCACTTTTTAACAAATTCCCTCTCTTCTAAGCCTGAGCGTTATTCCCCCGGCAGGCATTTGCTGCCGTATATCTGCACGAGTGGTATATTGAAATGGTTTGAGGCGTACCGGCGGTTGATTGGATGTGAAAAGAAAACAATGAAATAAGAGGGAAAGAACGGGGGAGGGAATCAAAGTGCTCTGAAACAAATACCGTGTTGTTTGGTCACATGGGGGGCAGAGGGCAGCTGCAAGATTTGATTAAATTCAAAAGAAGCCGCTCAAAAAGCGACCTATTAAAATCGCATTCAGCGGCGTTTTTTTCCATCGGAAAGAGGCGAGTCAATCATCGAATGTGCTGTTGCTTGAGGCAAAATAATAAGGTTCATATTTCGCTGGGCGAGATTCAATTGTGACCGGCGAGATCACCTCTGCTTCGAGCTGTCATATATATGATTCACATTAGCGTGCAAATAAGTGGCGTGTCTGGCTTTCGCAGGTATGCGGGGTGCAGGCGTTCACAGGTACGCAGGCGGCTGTAGAGCATGTGGTGGAAGTGGATGAGGTCAGGTGACCCTCCCGCTGGAATGCGAAGCTGTCTATCTTTGAAGGCCAGGAGAGCACATGCGGAGCGATTCTGGAATGAGGGAATAACCTTGAGCGAGATTTGAACAAGTTGGGTAGTTTTGCCGAGGGCGACACTGTGTGATTGTCGGCGCTCTCCTCCGTTCTGATCCAGATCAACGAGAAACACAGGCTACCAGGAGTTGTGGCTACTGGGAACAAGGGGAAGTGAAATGTGTGTGTCAATGGAAGGAGAAAGCAATGGTGTGTCCCAGTACTTTCGCTGTGATTAGTGTCTATGTGAGTGATGAAGTGTGTTTGGTGGAGAATGCTGTATAAATATTATGGCTAGCAGCAGGTGGTAAACAAGCAAAGCACTAAAATATCAATCAGAGTTTGCATTGTGCTTTTAAAGATCATTAATGAGACAAACGAAAAAATTCTGGCAAAGAAGATGACTTTAGTGACTTGACTAGGGCACGATCTGTCAGCATTATATAATTATAAATAGAAATATCTGCTGAAAATAAAGAGTACAGTAAAAGTAGCAGTTATTATTACAATATTTAGTGTGCGCGCACACACACACAGAGAGAGAGAGAAGAGAGAGAGAGAGAGAGAGAGAGAGAGAGAGAGAGAGAGAGAGAGAGAGAGAGAGAGAGAGAGAGAGAGAGACTAGTACTACAATGAAATTGCACAAACTGATGGATAATAACAATAGTAAAATAAGTCTTCATTATCTTTCATCAAAATAGAATACTTGCTCAGCCTTAGAAAAGACTTCAGTTTTTGGATGACTGTGGATGATAAAATCAAGTCTTGTCTAAATATGTTTCATGCTGAATATCCTATTTCACTCTAAACTACATAAAATGACAGGCATCATATTGCTTGTGAATGCCAATTTGATGTTGACTATTAAAAAAAGCTTCTTGCATGTAAAACTTTGCATTTTTTTCCTCTGCTCCTAACATACATTTTTGACACTGAGAATCATAATTGAAACATTTTGAAAAGTGCAGGAATATGTTATTAAGAATAGAGTTTCTCTCATCAGAGTTACATTTTAGTATCATTTGTTTGCAACATGATGGATGACGACAAACGCTTGGATGTAGTTGGATGTAACTAAATGAAATCAACTGGGTGCACTGCAACATGCTTCTGTTCTTTATTACGTTTCATTTTGATCTTTGATTTGAGTAAAAAAAAAAAAAAGTGGAGTTTTGTATGGGAACTCTGTAAGTGCAAGGCATTATGGGTAGGGTGACTCTCTATAATGAGAGTCTTCTCGTTCTTTAAAATTGGCTTCACATACGATCTATTTCCAAAAGAGCAAGAAAATGAAAGGAGCTCATCTGATGAATCTCAATTCATCGCTAAATGAAAACGAAAGTCAAATACGGCAGATATTCTGCCGCCACAACACTGTGAAAAGGGAGCGCGGGTGAGAGGGAGAAAAACTGAAAGATAGAAAGAAAGAGAACAATCTTGATCTTGTCAGTCTGCCTGGTTTGATTGGAAAAATCTAGCCGCCCAGACTCCCAGCACCTGGGATCCATGTGGCCTATAAAACAGAGACTTTTGATGGCTCTTCATCAAAGAAAAGACTCCATTTCAAGTCTCGCACACACTCTTATTCTTTCCACTCAAGACCAAAGTAAGTTCTCCAGCATCTGATATGTCCCCAGCTCTCTCAATATCCATCTGTTATGGCATTTCCCCCCTGAAGAATCGCATCCCCCAGTCTTCCTCTCTCTCTCTCTCTCTCCTACCGAGCATAAAGCAGAACCCCACTGATGCCTCATACTTAGTAAATTACATTTGCAACCAGCAGGAATAAATACTAGAGATAAAGACTGCTGTAATGTCCTCAAATCCATTAGAATCTCATATTCACACATCGCAGAAATCACATTACAACACAACTAATATCATTTTACCCAATTCGGCTGCCGTGAGTGAAACAGTAACATCACACGTAATGGATTTTTTTTTCCTTCATAGTCTCCTCTGACTGTTAAATTCCCTTCCCATCTTCTCGCTTTCCTTGAACATTCCCTCATTTTCTTCATGTCTGAGTAAAATGTAAATTATTTGGGTGTATTACAACATAATCCAGGGTGAGGGAAGAACAGTGTACATTTACATGAATCAGATTATGCTGTGAACACTGGCAGTAGACAACCTGATCTATTTAACAAAGTATGGAATCCATACATTATGTGCTGTAAAACACACAGGGGTTTTACAGCTAAAAGTAACATGCTTTCTTTATTCAATAAAGTGCTCTATTCTGCTCAAAGAACACTTCGAAAAACCAAACTAAACTAAACTCAAAACTTCTGTTCACTTTAAGAATAAAATAAAAATAAAAAGCTTATGTTCACTGTACACTTAACTAAACTTACATATGCAGATTACAGTATATGTTTATTGGGTGAATCACTCAACCTGTCAAGAACAAACCTGGTTCACATTTCATTCTTTTGCTTGTAATTCTTCAATTACAATTTGCCTAAAGTAAATAAGGCATATTTTAAGACATTTGAGGTTCACTGCATTGTGACATTATTTTCATGACAATAAAGCACATTGTCCCAACCAGTTCTCATTAGTGTGATGCCAAAATAAACTCCATTCTCATTAAAATAATGCATTTTGTACACCATAGTTTTAGCAGCGTTTGTTTTATGATTTATGCTGATTTCAATTATAAAAGAAACAGATTACTGTTACAAGGCATCCAGTATTGCAGTAATTAGAATCTAATGTGAAATATAATTGGGTGGAAAATCCTGAAAAATAAAATGCTTAAAGAATTTGCGTCGGAAATATGCTTAATTGTCATTAAAATAGTGCTGCAAAAGTCCTAAAACAGGTTTATTTTCTTTATGCAAAAAAAAAAAAAAAACAAGTTTAAGAAATTATTATCCAACATTAGTTTCTGCTAATAGTGAGGTTGAGATGATAGGGATAGAGAAAGAGATGTGCTTAGCCAGCCAGGGCAGCACAAGTCACTGATGCCCTGTAAAGCCATTAACTGAAAAAAAAAAAAAAAAAAAACATGATAGCAACTTACAAGCAATCACAGTTCGGCAATAAATGCCGCCTTGCACCTTAATTGTCCTCTTTGGCATATTTTAGCACGAAAATTAGCAGCACTACCTTAACTAACGCTTACCAGAAGTACCATTAATGGCATCAGAGAGGACACAGAGCCACCCACGATAATGAAGGATGCCAAGGTGAGCTGTATCAGTGCCCCAACACAATCAGGCTGCCAGCCAGAGCTTCATACAGCCTGCACAGAGCAACCAGGGTATGCAGCAGAGAATTCATTTCAATGTGAGAGAGAGAGAGAGTAGCCTGGAGTAACTGCACTAAATCATGTTTTAAATCAAATTCAAATCCTGTGGCATCACGAGGGATTCTCCAGCCAGCTTGCCCAAAGCTACAACAGATTCCACTAATGCAACATTATGACACCAACGTCTACATACTCATGAATAAGCACCATTTATAAAGGAGATGGAAGAGTTACCTTTAGAAACATTATGAATTTATCAAAAACCACTAGGATTGTTAATTGAAAAATCCCCAGAATTACATATATATATATATTGTGTGTGTGTGTGTGTGTGTATTCTATATGTTCATTATTTAATTAAATGAACTAGTATCATATCATTAATATACTAGTATCAACATACAACTGATTTGTTATTAAAGGAAAAAAACGTTTATGAATTCCAAACACTGTAAATGCAAAAAGAATCATTAATGGAACCATTAATCATAATAACAACCCAACAGAAAACAAAACAAAAAGCTTTGATTGTCTTATACATTCCAAACACTTTGGACTCTATTCCGTAAAATTAAAATGTTTGGACTTTTCTAAGACGATTCAATGATGGCATATCGTTTTTTACAGGTAAACATTGGCAGGGATCTAACCAGCATGAGAGCTTAGTGAGCCGTCTTCAACCTCCATTCCTATTTTCAGCTTCTCTAATTTGCTCTCCTCTTCTCCGCATGTCTTTCTCCTCCAGAGAGCTGGGCCTGGTATTCGCCATTCATTCTCTCATATAAAGAGCCTAATCGGGGGTTATTACCTGCTCAGCATGGCAGGCACACCGCCTGAGCCAGGAACTCTGATTCATCATTAGAAACACCTCAATCTCCAGTTTAAAAAACATAGCTCTGCACATTCAGTCCATTACTTGAACAAGAATTATAAGCTTTGGAAACATGTGCACAAGAAACGCTCTATAAACTCAAGCAGCATTAATGTTAAAACGTTAAGCCCCTGTATTTAGTGCAGTGTTTTACCTGGTAATGATATAACAGTGTTCACTTGGATATATATAGCATTTTCTTCATGCACAATACGTGTGCATATGCCGGTCACCCATGAAGCATATGGTTACTGTCTGACAATCAGCCAGAAACACAGACACAGGTCATCATCATTAATTGTCAATTATATGCTTTGATTTGCATTTAACTCTAATTTGTATCCTTTAAATGGGCAGTTTCCCTAAAGCACTTTGTGGATTATAGAAGGAGTGAAGAGTGTTTGACCCACAGCTTAATTAATGCAGAAAGATAGATTGTCCAATCCAATAATCCAATTAAAGTTTATTAGCCATTAAACGCCGTGCATCTCTCGCTCTCGATGTACAGTATATATCTCAAATACATGATTCATAGACAGAACCGCAGGGGCCCACCATTTATTATTAGATCTCAAACTCAAAAATACATAAAAAGTTAAAAAGCTAAATGTTTCTTTGTTGCTACCACATTCAAAATTACATACAATTTAAATGTAATGTACAAGTCTATGATCAGCAAATTAATAATTATTATTCAAAATGCTGTTGTGATGTAAACATCTTAAAAAAAGAATGTAAATACATTAATTTGGTTCATAACACGTTATAATAGGCCAGGCTAAAATTGTCTCAGTGCTTTTGGCCATAACAACAAAAGTTAATGGGACCCCATTGATTTTCATTATATGGACAAAAACTGCATAATATCTTGCTTGTGTTTCCAGTAGAAAGAAAGATCACGCAGGTTTGGAATGGCATGAGGGTGAGTAAATTATGACAGTATTTTTATTTTTGGGTGAACAGTTCCTTCTGATGTGTAACATGGGGTCTTTGCTCCATCTTTTTATCCACAAAAGAGTTCTCGGCCTGACAAAAAGACTCCTGCTCTAATACAAGATGGCCTCCATTTAGACAAGCTTGTTCCTTTTTTAGGAAACTCTCTGAAATGGCCACTCTCCTCATCTTTTTTCATCTTCTCTTCCTCCGTTGCTCATCTTCCTGGGGATTGAAAGAGGAATCTGTCCCCAGAATCAACACAAGAGACCGGCTTTCTTCTGAAGCCTGACCCCAGACACGCCAAAGGATCAATCAATTACTTCTTCACTTCAGCAATCAAACAACATTATTATCAGGCATCAGCTCGTCGACCTGGAAAGGCTGGCGAATCAAAGGCTGCTGTGATGTAGCTGCCAGAGCTCTGTGGATCGGCGCTAACAGAGAGTGGCACCTGCCCTCCGCTCTGGGAGGTGAAATACAAAGAGGCACACAAACATGCGCACACACATATGAACACTTATTGAGGTGTTAAGATGAAAGGTATAGACCATTCGGCTATCTAGACAGCCTGACCTCGAAAACCCGGAGCATACATGCACACAAACAAGTCAGTGATTCACCATTTCCTGTAAAGCTCTTTAGACGGCTTCAAAAGCACTATGCTAATGACTATGTTTATGATAATGCATTTATATATAGCCTCAAACATGTAGAGAAGCTTGCCTTTTTGGTGTGCTGGTTTTCACAGTTCACTCAGACTTAAATGAAGGTGTTCCTTAATCCTATATAAGGTGTAATATAGACATTATATAGACAAAAACATTCTTGGGTTAAAGCTTTTTTTGGTGAGCAACAGTATACATTTGAAAATGTATACAATGATAAAATTAAGTAATATAGTTTTGTTTTCAGTACATACCCAAACAAGACTTGAACCTAAATTTAGACTCCCTGGCTAAGATGCAAGTTCCAGAAATTAGATAAAGCCTATAAAATAGCTGCAAAAAAATAAAATAAAAATCAATCCAAAATGGCCCGAAACCACTTATGACACTATTAATTCAGCTAAACCTAACCGGACTGTTTATTAAAGATGAGAGCATGTTTGCCTGAAGCATACAAATACATCTGTGCCACAACATACCTCTAAATTGATATAAAATACAAATATCTTTATAATCAAAACAAGGTAGAAACGATAACAGTTGTGGCACAAAAGGCACAACTACAAAAAGTGTAGGAAAAGTATTAAAAACAAAAATAATGAAAATAATTCCATAATCCCGCGAGAACTGGGTCCCCTCTACAGCTCCCCGTTGCCAAACCACAGCAAGGTCAAAGGTCACTAGATAGCACCACAGAGAAAAAAAAAAAAGACCCTGCCACAGATTTTGCAAATCCACTCCAAGCTATCCTCTATAATTCATAAAGTTCCTGGCTGGGGTATAATCCAACCACTGGAGGTTAAAATCAAATGCACAGAGGTGCGAGAAGCCGGTTTCGTTATTATAGTGAAAAGTCATTGTGTGTGAGTGACCACAACACTGAGCGCCGTTATTAATGGGGAGCTGTCCAGCGGCGCACTGACTGTAGATTCGCTTGACAACAGGAGGGATAGCCCCATCCCGCTGGGGTCAAAGGTCATTAGTAACGGTAGTGGTATGCAGGCACTGTGCTTATATGATACGCTTTGGTCAGAGTGCCTGGCCTGATAGAGACAGAGAGAAAGGAGAGGCATGTTTAATGCATGGCCGGGTGTGTGGAGCTAGCCGAGGCTATTCCGGGCCGCAGTGATGACTATCACTGCATCAGAGAAGCCACCGGACTGCGTTAATCTTTAATAACACACATAGGACAATTCATGAGTTGCCTAAGATCTTCATGACAGTGGTCCTTATTCTTCTCAGAGCACGTGTGTCTGTATGACAACCGGCCGGCTGTTGACTGATGAGGTACGGATTTGGGGGTTTCATCCCAACTCTGTGAGCAAAAGGCAGACAAAATTACCTGAGTGTATAAATAGTCCAAAAGTCTGTGGCCGCATTGGTAATATGGAGTTTTTTTTTTAAGCTTGTGATTTTTTTTTTTCATTTTGAAAATAAATAAACAAAAACAAAATGAAACCAAACCGAAACCAAACCAAACCCAGAATAGAACAGAACCAAAAAAAAAAAAAAAAAAAAAAAAAAAAACTCTTTCATTTAAAAAGTTTACTCCAATTTTTCTGATTAATATAATTAACAAAAGAAGCACTGTCATTAGTGGTGTCTGACTTTTTGAATCCCCTTTTGTGTGTGTACGCGGCCGTCCATACATTTCTATTCCAAGCATTCATCCATTCCTTTGGTCTCCAGACACTAACCTTGACAACAGCTCTCTCGCTGTCTATCCACACCTTCCCGTTGCAAGTGAGTCAGAGCTCGCATTCCAAAGCATGATCATTGGGGTGTCTTTAGTAACTGCAACTGAAGTTGGAAACTTACTAAATAAAACTTTTGTTGTAAGTGTTCATACTAGACAGGACACCAGTAAAAGGTGCTTTGCTGCTTCTACTAGCCAGTGATGACTGGATATATGCAGTATATACTATATACTGCCTACTAGTTTAAAACAGTATATAAAGCAATATGCATCAATTCAAAGTGTACTGTGTAAAAATTATGTCCATCAGTTTTACATCCATTACATCCAGTTCATTCATGGAAAATAAAAGGTCAAGTCGAGTGCATTGTATTGCAGAATATAATTTAAAATAACTTTTTTTTTAAATGTAATTTATTCCAATGATGGCAAAGCTGAATTTTCAGCTGACATTATGCCAGTCTTCAGTGTCACATGACCTTTGGAAAAAGGCTGATTTGGTTCTCACGATTTTTTTTTATTTTATTAGTATCTATGTTAAAAACAGTTGTGCTGCTTAAAATTTTTTTTCAGGATTCTTTAATAAATAGAAAGTTCAATAAAAAAACTTTTGTAACAATATAAATGCCTTTACAGTCATATTTGATCAATTTAAAGCATATTTGCTGAATAAAATTGTTAATTTCTCAAAAAAAGATGGTGTATGAACTGTAAACAAAATATGTACTGAATAAAGAGTAGTATGGAAATATACTGAACACAGCCAAGCTTTGTCACAATAAGAAAGAGACAACCAACAAACAAACCACAATCTGTCTGTGAGAAAAATAAAAAAAACACTCAGTTTCCCACAATGCACTGGTTATTTGAGAGATAAAGCTGCCAATGTGCCTTTGGGTGAGTGTGACAGAATGACCTCAGCTTTACTATCATTAAATCTTAGCAGTGGGAATACACAATGTCTTTCAACTCAAAAAGATAAACTTAGAAGCTTCATAAGAAAAGACCAGACTTAGTCCTCCACTGGTCTGTCAAATCTCAACCACAATCTCAAGCACACGTGTGGCTTTATTAAATTCCAAAGTTAGTGAGACGCAGAGGCAACTTGCTGAAGTGGCACTTTTTCACGGCGACTCCTTTGTTCGATACTCAGCTCTTTAGTATTTACTTATGCATGGAGCGCAGCAGAGAGGAGGGAGAGATAAAGGGCATCTGCAAGATAAAGCCATACCATAGACGAGGGAAACAAGAGGAGGAAAAGACAGCAAAGCAGCAATTCCCCCACCTTCCTTTAAAAAGAGTGCGGATGTTCGCCAGCGCCGAGGAAAACAAATAGCTGTGCTGCTCCCTCTGCCTGTTTTCTAACCTTTACCACCGTAAAATGCATTGTCTTCCTCCTCGCTGTTCTGTTTCTCTTTGATGTATAATGCAGTGCAATATTCACAGCTACGGCTCATAGTGTTTGTGCACATACGAGAGGGGTTATTTATTCAAGAAAATCCCTGGATATATGAGAAAAGATTTTGGGGGGAAAAAGAAAGGAAAGGCCCAGCTGAGGATACTCTCAAGACCTGCACGCCGGCTGAGACACTCGTGCTGAATTCTAATTTAGACTGGATTTGAACAAAAGGACATTGTGCTCAAGTAAAAATGAGAGGCATATGTCCATATTTGACCCAAACTTCCATAATGTGAGGATGAAAAAGGATGTTTAATAAAAAAACAGTATTGAGGGACTTGATTTTATTTATTGGAAATTGATTGGATTTTGAAGAGTGGTCCCTACACAACATTTGGTTGACAAAGAACTGTCATCAGCTGAAATGGAAAGCAATTTCAGAAGTGGGGGAAGTTATTATATTTTGATGAAAGATTTTGAGGACAACTTATTTTATTCTTTGAAATAACTAGCAGGAATTGTTCACAATAATAATAATCACACTGCAAATACTAAAGTAGTATATTTGGACTCAAGAAATTTAAATTTACAAGGTTGCTTCTTTTCCAAATGTACTGTTTCAGTGATTTTTAGATATAGTATTTTAAATGGAAACTGAAAAAATACTAGGAAAATAATATACTATTTTAGAATAAGTAAATGGAGTCCATTGTTGTTACATGTCAACTTTAAAGCCCAATATGACCAAGCCAGATGCAAAACCCACAACTAATAAATTAAGGATTTCAGTCGGCTTCTAAACACCTGGGAACAATTTTTGCTCTTATTCTGAAACTTTTAACTGTGGTGGTCTGTCTAAAGTAAATGTGCGAGCGACGTTTGTCCTTTCCGTTGTGAGAGGACACCAAATCAGCTGGAGACACTGCAAGGTGCACATACATGCGGTGGATCGATGGCTCACCCCTAATCTTTGTCAACACAGATGGTAAGAAAAGTGACAGGATGGAGAGAGAGAGAGAGGAGAGAGAGAGAGAGAGAGAGAGAGAGAGAGAGAGAGAGAGAGAGAGAGAGAGAGAGAGAGAGAGAGAGAGGAGAAGAGAGAGAGAGAGAGGAGAGAGAGAGAGAGAGAGAGAAGAGAGAGAGAGAGAGAGAGAGAGAGAGAGAGACATTTTTGTGTGTGAAAAATGCTTGTTGCACATCGAAAGCGACTGACAGAAGATTATTCCAGCTTGAAAAAAGCCCCAACTGGGCCACTAAAAGCAGGCTAAACAAACCTTCTCCATCCCTCTCCAATCAAAGCACATTGATAATTGCAATTGATGCTAGTGTTCAGCGTCTTTTGTCCTTTTAGATGCATAAAAAACAGCATTTGCATCTACACCTGAATGAGAAGCCATAACAAAATCAGTTATGACATGACCACTCTTGCTACGTGTGGTGACTGATACTGTTTTTTTCTGATACAGAGAGACGGTGACTCATAGGCCTGTAGGAATTAAATTAATATTTGAGGTTCAAAAATAAAAAATTAAGCTCAATTGACAGCATTTGTTTTGTTACAATTTCTAAATTATATCATAGTTAGGCTTAAACCGAGAAATGAAATTGCCAATGGGGTAAAAAGAAAAGAAAAAAGATGAATACATAAATATTTTATTTAATCTTTTAATTTACTTTACAATTTGAAATATGTTATGCATTGCTTATCTTGTGAGGTTTAGATGTGTTTACTAAAATACAAGACACTGACACTGATATAAGCTCCATTACTAAATTCACACCAGTCCACATATCACAAAAAGCAGCAAGAACCAGAACTCCCTCAAGCTCCAGTAAACTGAGAGATAACACATTTGTATGGACCAAAAACTGACTTATTGAGTCATTTAGAGACATGCGAGGCCATTCTGGCTAATGACAGTTTGCTATTGCACAGTTTGTTTATATAACACTAAAGTTTGACTTTTTCTTCAGGAAACGTCTGGCAGATGGTCCACGGAAAGCTAGCCTCCTACACACAACTGACATGCTCTTTTGGAAGGTGATAGCGACTTTTAAAAAGATGTTTAACAATGTGAAAACATGTTATGTCTTAGGCAGTTTCACAGGCGGAAAGCTTTCCGTCATCACGAGCCAATCAGATGACAGTGATGAAGCCTCAAGGGTGTGCTTATCATATTAGAGGACGATATCCTACAACTATCAGTGAGATCCTTTACCGTCACTTGGTCCTAATATGCGTAGAATTTCCTGACAGTAGAAGAACAGGAAAGACTTTCTCTTATCGTGGCTCTTTGTTTCTGCACTGTCCTATCATCATGGCGGTCTTCCAATCTTGTGTAGGGCAAGACATGACCAGATAATGCTCGGACGTGACCGGATGGATGGTAGATGAATAGGATGGAGGAGTGGATGGATACCTGTTTTGCCTTCATCTGGGTTACATCAAGGCACATACCATGGAAAATATATACTGTATGAAAAAAAGTATGGAAAAATATTTTTGCAGTGTATAATCACCTGAAATAACCATATAAAAGTGGATTTTGGTTATAGGCACAAAAGAAACAGTCATGTGATTATTCTGTCAACTTACAATGAACTCCCAACATAAAACAATGGACATGAAGGGATATGTTAAGTTGGTCTCCAAACACATGACTGTGACCTACCTTTCTAAACTTCTTGTTTCAAGTCTCCTCTTATTATTTTAGAGGGGACAGGCTACCTGACTACAAGACTACCTTTGTAGAATTTATTATATTTTTTAAAATGTTCATGAGAGTACATTTTTAGACCATTGTAAAACATACAAAACACAATGCTGCTACACTGAAAACACTCAAACTGACACACTATTAGAGAAAATGTGTTTAACTCTACGCCACCAGTGGGGGGAAAAAACCTACAGAACTGTCCAGGAAATTGTCCCCAGCCATCAATAACTCGAAAAGTTTTGACACTTCTCAAATAGCATCCTCTGTGATCTGCAGAATTGCTTTTCCCATCCCTTTGATGAAATTGATACCTTGTGTTAAAGAGAGCAAGAGAGAGATCAAAAAGAAGGGATGGCAAAAAGATGTCAAACTAAAAAAAAGTGCTACAACAGAGGGACAAAAATTGAGTTTTACAATTACATACAATTGTATCTAAGTGTGAAACTTATGGAAGAGGCTGTAAAACTGAGCTATACAAGGCAGAGGAGGACAGAAAAAAGAAAAAGCAAACAACATATGAGAACAGACAGATACAGTGATAGTGTTTTGTCACTTGACAAGTGTTGTTTGAGTTGTTAATGGGTTTATAGTTTAGGGGTAAACAGACGTTTCCTCAGAAATCATCCTCAAAAAATACAGTAACTGTCAAAAGTTCGGAACCATTACAATGCTTTTGAAAGAAGTCTCTTCTGTCCACCAATGCTGCATTTATTTAATCAAAAATACAGTAAAAACTGTCATTTTGTGAAATATTATTACAATTTAAAAGAATTGTTTTAGCATCATTACTCAAGTCTTCAGTGTCACATGATCCTTCAGAAATCATTCTAATATACAAAAAAACATAGATATGACACATTTATGTCACATTACGGAAGTATGGTTTCAAATGCCTCATGTTGACATACAAACACACATCAAGCTGACAATCAATGTTTTTCTAAACTTCCCAAATGTCACTTTTAACCCAACTCCCAATACCCCGTCCCCACCCCAGCACAGGGACTGTCATCTGGCAGCTCTAACATCTGTTCTCTGGCAGGGGTGTGATCTCAAAGACTGCTCCCTGCCAGGCCTAAATCACCTTTGAGCATGGACACATACAAGGGGAGAGATTATGGCAAACCGCAGACTGCCCCCTTTTCAAAATGCCAACTTCAGTCAGGGCAGGAGGGTTTAAATACCACTCAAATGTCAGTGCAAGGCCCCACAAGTCAAACTAAATTACCTCCTACCTGTGAGCATGTCTCCAATTCGCATGCGTAGCCAAACACACACACAAATGAATGAGTGAGGCTATAACATAAAACACTGAAAGTACTTCCAGACTGATTCGGGTAGTTGAAAGCAACGGAATCGTACACAAACAAGCAGACACGTACACAAGCAACCTTTATGGAGCAACCGTATTGATCAATTGGGAGATTTGATACACAGCAGAGTGTTTTCACACTTTGTGCTGTACAGTGCTAGCAGAACCCATATATTAGCGTACAGTAAGCGGGTCTGGAGACGTGTAAAGTTACCCAAAGGTATTATCGATCCCCTCGGACTGCTCTTGCCCAGCATCAATCAAAAAAAGCATCAACTCCACACCTTTGAGATCTTCAACGTCAGCCTCTTCCACAGAGACTATTGATCACAAATTGCATGGTGAATTGATTGGCAGTAACATTAAGAGCCTGTATTGATTTGGACGTAAGTTTAGGTTCTTCTCGGTCACTGATAAAACAAACTCCTGCATCAGTCCGCACAGGTGCCGTTCGATCGCTGCGTAGGGTTGAATAAAGGGGTCAAGGTTTAGCATGGTCCAAGTGTCCCCTGTAACTACAGCATTCTGTTGACAAGAAACAACTTTTTCCATTGATGTCTATTGATTGAAAAAATTAAGCAACATATAAATTGCTGGACAACTTATATTTGTATCTATCTGCTGCTTTTGACACAGTGGCATGGAAAGTATTTTTCTTTATTGTCAATAATAACGAATATGCAAAAAATTACATTAAATAATCAATAAACACATTTAAAACACTGATGAAAAAAATATGATAAAATATAACAAAAATTGCAACATATTTGTTATAATATACATTTATAATAATATTTATAAAATTTTAAACAAACTGTTTAAAAAAGTTTTTAAAGTTGGCACGAAACGGAAGTTGTGATAGTCGTTTCTTCCCTACTATAACGTATTCAAAAATGCTGGTGTGCAAAATATGCGTATAATACACTTTTACACATTTCTCAAAATATATAAAAACAATTAGAACAGTTTGTTCTTAAATACTGCAGAAAAATTAGGAACAATAAGATTGCAAAATATGTATCATAATGCGTGTTTATAAATTGTATTAAAAATGTATAGATTAGTCTGCCACAAATTTTTCCTATTTTTCATATTATCGTGAACTAAAATGCTATTTCCGTCAACCAAAACATGTCACTTCAGTTGACTGACAATATGACATTTTTAAAAATGACTAAATTTAAAAGGACATTTCCATCAAAAGATAAAAACTATGATTTTGACAATAAGTGATAAGCAAAAATATTAGACCCATGTTCCCAAAAGCAAAGTCGGCTACAAGGAGATCTTTTTCCTCATAGGGCTGAACATGTATCAATGCAGCAAAGAATTAAGCTCCACGAGCACAGCCAAGGTCGGGTGGCCACACATCAGGCTCCTCGCAGAGGACTATGACTGATAGCAGCCATTATGTGGCGGCAGGCAAAAGGTGGAGTGCAGTCACTCGTTTATTCATGCATTCATTTGTTCGGTCCGTCACCCCAGCAGGGACCAGATGAGCTGTCTATACTGTCGGAGTGATGATCCGCATGCCATTCATCTCAGACGGACAGCTGTCTGACACTCCCTGTGTCCATCCCCTGCTGCTGTCGCCCTGCTCGCGTGAACACTGATAGAAGCTCATTTAGATTAATGAACACGGCTAGAATATATCAGTGTGCAGCAGGTGCCTTCACTTCATAGTGGGCGTACTGTAAAATATACAGCCAGAATCCCAGCAGCGGAAAAGATGTATTTTTCCCAAATGACATTTAGCAACAGGGTTAATGTTTTATATCCCGAAAGACAAGTTTGTAATGGACTGAATGTGCAAAAAGTTTGGCAAACTCAGCACAAGTTCATCACTATTGAGGTTGCGATTGAGATGTGAACATGAGAAGAATTTAAGCTGAAATGACACAAAATGAGGATGTGGTACCATTACGACAAAACTGCCAAATGAGACATTAAAGGCCTGTTTACACCCGGTTATTTCATGAGTTTTGCTGATCGGATGGCTATCTGATTTGTTAAAACGGTTCCGTTAAACTTGCCCACATAAATGTGTCACCGCAAAACGGATATAGATCTTCAACTCCCGCGCTATATGCAAATTTAAAGGAGTTCACGTCAGTGAAAGCAACAGATATGAGCTGCATTTTATTTATCATCAGTAATTTCAAGATTAAAGGCCGCAATAGGAGAGAGCGCGGCATCAGGACTGTTAGGAACATTTAGTCTCACTACTTTTAATGAAGATGATTGTGTTTTGAGCGTCTGCGACTTGCTTTGTTTTATTTGCAGCAGTTTACATGTTGGCTTGCTGAAGAGATGCACAGATTCATGCTCTCACGCGTTTATATTCTAACATTTTGGGAGAAGTAAAATTTGCATGCATTTAGATTTGTCCAGTTTCATCTGGAATGCGGCCCAGACCACCTCCTGATGTCAGCGATCAGATTTAAATCCATCTCGAAAGAGTTTCGGAGGGCATTTACACCTGGTCTTTTCACGATCGGCCGGATAGCTATCCAATCTGAGAAAACGCATGAAGTGACCAACTGTAAATAGGTCCTAACTGTGAAGAACCGAGTTAAACAAGCCACATGATTTAAGATATTACTCATGCTGTAGTTTCTCATTCTTAAGCTTAATACTTAAAAGGGTTCAAGGTTTGTTCTATTATAAAACATATGCTTGACTTGACATGGGTTAAAATGTCTACAATAAAGTAATTGAACAGAAAATCTGGCTTTAGAATCAGGCTTCCATACTTCTGTGGTATACAAGGCAAAAGCCGTACATCCACAGAGTGTGCATTAAGGCCAAAGGGTCTTTTAAAAAAGTGTCTGAAAAGAGTGTTACATCCAGAACATAAAAACAAGCCTTGTGAGAGTGACACTGACCATCTCTGGAAAAAAGAAATAGATAAATAAAAAACAGAAAATCAATGCACCACGTCTCGAAAGTAATTGTGAGCAAGAGGAGTATCGGGAAGTCGAGTCACGTTGTGGGCAGGACAACCATGCTTGGGATATGTCTCTGAATTAGAGTGGTAATATGACAGGGCATTAGTGGGTTGGGCCGATGATCCAATAGATTAGGAGATTGAAAGGAAAATTGAATGCGGAGCGGTTCTAAATGGAACACTCCAATTGATACCGTCAGAACAAATCAAAATCAATGGCAGGGGCTCGGTAAAGACGCGGTAATGGCCGCCGGCCATGAAAAATATGAAAGGAATGGGAAAAAACAATCAAATGTAATGGCGAAATAGATGGATGTATCAGGAGAGAGTTTAAACAGCTTGTTGAAATGCAGCTTTATAAAGCATGTTCAGCAGACACATACATTTGTGAACAGGACCTACCTAAGCAATGGCTGAAAGATGACCGTGATGTTTCTGGCTCCCGGTTTACACAGGAACTTAGTCTCTCCTCCCTCAATCAGGTTATCATCGGCTCCACCTGGACGGAAAGAGGGAGGAAGAAAAGAACTAACTCAATTGATACAGGACCCTTCACATGGGATGCATTCTTGTGTTCAGAGCAACAGAATAGAAAATAATGCAGGTGTTTTGAGAAAAATCGGTGAAAGTTAAACATCTTTAAATTCTTTAAAATCTTTAAAACACTAAGAAGTGTTTATAGCACCAAAAAAATGCTTCCATTGACAATAGTGTACAGCTTAGTGGTCGTTACAAAAAATTGGACAGCTAAATGTCAAAATGAAACAAAATAAAACAAAACAAAATGAATCAAAACAAAACAAAAAGCAAACAAAAAAAACTAAACAAAATGATTCAAAACAAAACGCAAACGAAAAAAACTAAACAAAATGATTCAAAACAAAACAAAAAAAGCTAAACAAAACGAATCAAAACAAAACAAAAAGCAAACAAAAAAACTAAACAAAATGAATCAAAACAAAACAAAAAGCAAACAAAAAAACTAAACAAAATGAATCAAAACAAAACAAAAAGCAAACAAAAAAAACTAAACAAAATGAATCAAAACAAAACAAAAAGCAAACAAAAAAACTAAACAAAATGAACCAAAACAAAATGAACCAAATTAAAACGAATCAAAACAAAAAGGCAAAAACAGAACAAAAAGTGAAACAAAAATCAAAAAAACAAAGCAAAGCAAAGCAAAAAAAAACAAAACAAAGCAAAGTAAGACAAACATTTGATCAAATCATTGCAATTACCACAAGCCGGAGAGAGAAATACAAGTCTCCCCCTCCTCTTTCTCCCATTTGCTCCTCTTTGCCTGTGCGTAGTCCTGCGCTAACAGGGTTAATAAGAAAATCATGGCTGTGTAACTCTCTCATGATGAGACAGGGCCCAAAAAATGAAGTGAGCTCCAATCCTTATTAGCTCCACTCATCCACAAGTAATCGATATAATTGACAGCAAGAGAATCAAGTCTGCCATCAATAAGAACATTCCCGTGCGGACAGAAGGTGTGTGCGTGGCCTCATGGGTCGATGAATAGAAGTGCCACCGCGGCAGGCCACTGGCATCTCTCTCGCACTGTGACAATGTTATTCATTAAAATTTCACAGCCCTTTGAGATTTGCCACTGGAGAGACTTCTGTAACTACGTAGCACTAAGCCCGGGCACCGCTATCCTGACAAACACCACGCAGGAAAAAACATCTGAGACACTCGTGTGCACATCACACACACAAGCCCCTCGTCGAAGAATCACTTTAATTGCTTTTATCAGTCAGTTGTTACAGGAGATTTCTTGCCCAGGGGATGGGAAATGAGTTCAGGAACACAAATTAAAGCTGGAAGATTTCTGTGACACACGTATATCACGTGTGTGATGGGTTTTGATTGCCATGGAATTACAAGTGAAGCAAAAGAGTGCGCTTGCATGATTTGTGTCCAACGTTGTAATCTCAGACCCGCTGGTACGGGTTTAATCGCAAGTCTGGAATCAGAATTATCCTTTGTTCATTGTTTTGAGAGGCAAGACGTGCTTTAAATGAAGAACGTGTTCACCTTTTACTGCACTAAAAACCCTGCGGTGCACCTGTCCGGCATTCACACGCACCTCCCGCTGCTGTTCCTGTCATTTCCACCTTCCTGACATTCTTCGTGGAGCACGTTCTGATGAAAAGCTCTCTAGCTCTCTCTCCCTCTTATTTCATTTCCACCACTTTTTCTCATTAAAAAAAGACAAGAGGATTCTTTCTCCTCTCTAAAAGCTTTCTGGCTGTTTTTCAAAGTTGCTGCTCTGGAAAGGGAACTCATCTTCCTTTAGCTTCCTGATTCTCTTTTTCTCTCCATCTCTCTACTGCTAATTCAATAAACACTCAATTAAAACTTCAAAACAAGAAAACACAGCTGACAACGCACACACTGACTGTGACCGAAACAAGCGACGGGGAGAGAAAAACAGAAAACTGGTACAAAGAAGAGTTTCATGATAAAAAAAATACTATTTAAGGGAGGAAATAGGTAAACAACAACCGAAAATAGTGAGGTTTTGTCAAAAAAGTGACGGAATGACTTGCAGCATCAAAAAGAATCGGTTTTAAATTGTAAAGTTTTCCACCAGATGTGTTCACGAAGTGCAATATAGCTGTAAAATTTCAGATATTATTTCAAATAAATTGAACGTTTTTCAATATCTCCTGTCAAGAATAAAACTTTTTTAGAGTGCAGACCTTTGCATTTTTGATTCGATATTTGGTCTCTAAATATTGCTGTGAGCGTAATGATTGGAATTAATGTTTTATGAATATGTTGCTAAAAATAAAAGACAGACCATTAAAAAAAAAAAATCCTTATTGTTACCCTTGACTAGTTTCTGCTTTTAAATATTTTTTATGGAAATTCAGTACATATTGTGTAAAAAAGATGCTCATTTGATTTGTAAAATTTTGAGCGGCTTTCATTTGCTATCATTAAATTGTATCATATACCACTTTGCTCTCTATATCAGTATGAGCCATTAAAAAAACCCAAACAGTTGATCACTAATTAAAAACACATAAATGAAAGATGCGCTAGCCAGCAGGTCAAAGAGTTATGCATCCAGATTGTGCGGTTACATTTAATGGCACAGACAGAGGAGAAAATGTCATCCCACGCCAGCCTGGCTTGACTCAAATCATTATTCAGATTCTAGCACATATTAATGAAGGTCCATTAAAATGTTGTCAGCACGACAGACTTTACTGGTATAGCAACAGGCCAACATCTGCTGTGTTAAATATATCATTTATAAACAACAGTTTAACAGTTATTTCAACATTCAAATAATAAACAAATGTGAATAAATATGACGAGTTAGCTGGTCCAATTTATTATTATGTCCCTCCACATCTGTTGATGGTTTATTATTATGCTGAAGAGATCTTACGCTGTGCATTATAAAGATCATACGAGTGTATGTGATAGGTGTTATAGCCTGGCCCGGTGGCGCCTGTAGATGCCGCTAATCTAGGATTGGGATGCGCCTTTACATCAAATTTACATTTCTATTATTGGCAGGCACTCTCTTACCAAATCGACTTACAAGAAAGTGCACGTATTGTGCAAGTCAGTTTGATGAGTGAAAAATGTGTGACTGCGCATACACGCACTCCCACTCATGTCAGCCCCCATGTAATCAAGCCAGCCAGTGACTTAGTGAAATTGCATTAGCTACACTTTCGTGGGTTTGATTAGAAATGGTCTGATTAGAAAAGACTCTGTCCCTGCCTGGATCTACAGCAGAGAAACGTGTAGTGCCTTCACTAACACCAGCCGTCCCAGCGGATCTATCCGTGCATGTGTGTATGCCAAAGAAACAAATGCATGTCAATGTGTGAGGTCATGCAATCAGGCCGAAAAGTCTGCTGTGGATGTGGTGTGTGTGTGTGTGTGTGTGTGTGTGTGTGTGTGTGTGTGTGTGTGTGTGTGTGTGTGTGTGTGTGTGTGTGTGTGTGTGTGTGTGTGTGTGTGTGTGTGTGTGTGTGTGTGTGTGTCAGCAGAAACATTACAACAGAAATCACTCATTTACAATGAGTGTCAATATTGGAGTACTGTTTGTGTAACCCAAACAGTCAACTCTGATCCAACTACTCGGTGTGTGTGTGCGTGTGTGTGTATGTGTGTGTGTGGGGGGGGGGGGTGGGGGGGGGTGGGGGGGGGGGGGGCAGACCAGTTAACATGTGCAGCACATAAATAACACTCAAACTCTCATTCATAGACAAATATAGAGTAGTGTGTGGACACTTAAGTCACACTAAAAACATGTATGAATGTCACTGCATTTGATGCAAAATATGACCCAAGTGGCATCTGCAAACAAATCATGTTAGAAATCAGTTCCTTAGAAGTATATTCTAGTTTTGCAACTACATACTGGACCCAAATTCATTTTGTGTGGAAGTACGTAGCCAAATCTCAAGGTTTGAGGTTTGGATGGTTAGCATGGTCCTGTGAGCCCCAGCAGGAACATTCTGTAATTACTTCAAATCAGTCTCCATTAATCATTCAATTTTGTCTGACAATCAAGTTTGTCAATCAATACCATTCTATCTATATATGTATGCATATATATATATATATATATATATATATATATATATATATATATATATATATATATATATATATATATATATATATATATATGTATAGTGTACAGTTGTTGCCATTGTTGTTTAAAAGTAATAATTATTCATTACATGACAAATAAAACAATAAAACCTAACTTTTAAACCTGTGTGCTATCTTCCTTTAAAATTATACTTGCTTTGATATTTTGTTATCGAATCCAGTGACACTTACACACTTTTAAGTGTGGCTTAAGTGTCCAAACACTTTTAAGTGTGGCTTAAGTGTCCAAACACTTTTAAGTGTGGCTTAAGTGTCCAAACACTTTTAAGTGTGGCTTAAGTGTCCAAACATTTTTAAGTGTGCCTTAAGTGTCCAAACACTTTTTTAATGGGGCAAGGCCTTCCCAAAACATAAACTGCTACTTGAAAATACACGTAAACACAAGGCACAGCCCATTCTCTGTTTGTACAGTGCTCTGGCTTGGTCTTCACAACTGGTTATCAGTTGAGCTGCCACAGACAGACAGTCTACACAGCACAAACCAATACCAGCTGCCGGGTTTCTCCTAACAAAGCGGAATGAAGATCGACAGGTGTGTGCGTGTGTGTGGCCAATCAGTGCTGTCAGGCAGAAACCTCGAACTTGAAAAAGAACAGGCCAATTTTCAATAATTCATGACTTCCCAGTTGGGCTGGTTATAATTCCTCTGCCATGTCGTCATGTCTGATTGGCTTCTGATGAGACTCCTCTATTATTAAAACTCATTTTAACGGGACAATATTCCAATAGTTCCATCCAGGAGAGAGCCGAGGCCACTAGCTCAGTATGTTGACAATGCACTCAGATGCCAATTAAACAAATTAATGAATGAATACATAATTGTGGAAACAGAGTTGGATAAATTATTAATTGTGGCATGATGGGCAATTCCCCTTGCTTCGGATATGATGCATTATTGCATGTACTTTTAATAAGGCCAGGTTGACAGCTCTGAATCTTTGCACCTAGAGCAAAACAACATGTTTTTTTTTTTTGTTGGATCCATTGTCTAGTGGTTAGTGCACATGCAAAAGAACAGTTTAGCTGAGATGCAGGTTTGAATTCAGTCTGAATCATACGCAAATTCATTTTAACATTTTTACATTTAGCCTCACCAGTCCTGAATATTCAGTTACAATCTTGCTTTTACCTGAACTATTCCATAAATTCACTATAAATGCATTCACTGAAACAACTCTGGTGTCAACAGATGTCTCCCAAGGTCAAAAACGCCAGGCAGTGAAGGAAGTAAAGTCAAGTTGTTTATTAGAGTGACCACGATCTGCTCCTCCCTAAAAATAATGGTATGTCTAGTGTCTGTCTAACAGCCCTGATTACTGAGCCATCGCTACTGCTTCATTTCACTCCATTACAAAGAGAAAATAAAGTCAACCCCTCCACTTCCAATCCGACACTCATGCCCATAATAGCACACACCCTCTTATTCTGCCTGTCTGTCTCTCAGTCGAGAAAAAGCCTGGCACAGTTTCTTTTTTTCCCCTAATCTGGTTTTTGGATTTGAATGTCCGAACAAGAACAAGGTTGACTTTTCCTTTGTTTCCTTGTGTCTGTGTCTCTTTAAAGGTTTCACACTGCACTGTTAACATCTTTTTAAAGCCAGAGTAAAGGCTGATGCCATGCTAGAATGTAACAGCGAATTGTTTAGCCATAGATGACCAATAACCGATATTAAAAAAAAAGTGTCACATAGTGATACCAAACATTTTAACTGGACTGATGAAGAGATAGCTACAATCTACTGTTTCAATGGTTTGAGGTCAGAAAGAACTGTATTATTTGATAAAAATACAGTAAAACAGTAATTTATACATATACAGTCATGTTAATACATATTTTAAAATTCCTGTCTTTAGTGTCACATGATCATTCAGAAATCATCTAATTTGCTGATTTGGTGCTCAAGAAACATTTGTTATTATTGCCAATGTTGAAAAAAGTTATGCTGCTTAATATTTTGTGGAAACTGATACTTTTTTACAGGATTCATTGATGAATAGATATTAACCCTGGGTTAAGCCATTTCTGGCGTTGTTGTCTATCTATCTCTCCATCTCTTTCTCTCTTTCTTCCATAGGCCACCTCTGTTGAGTCTCATTGTGATTGGAGGACAGGAACATAAGATTTGAGACGGGTCTCTGCTGCCCTCTCAAGCTCCACTGATTTAGAATCAGAGAGCCAGTGATTGTGATTGTGTTTAAAAGGCTGTTCCACTCATCCAGACATCATCATCATCACCCTTGTTCTCTGTCCTCTCTTTCACCTTTTTCCCTCTCCTCCTCCCTCCATCACCCCTCCTCCACCACTTCTCCTTCAATCACGCCAATCCCAAATGAAAGGTAAACAAGCCTGTGACAGCCACGGTGATGATGGTCTCGTTGATTAAAATTAGCACAGGTTGTGAAACACAGACACACACGCTCACTCAGACAAAGTCTGTAATTATGTGTCTGCCCTCCGTCTGATAACAGCTACAACAACTACCCGTAAGACAAACCAGAGAACTTAAGAAATGCAAATAAAAAGTTTTAGCTGCACTCTGTTTACCTTGTTAGGCACCGTTCAACATTAAATTCTTCCAAAATAGCGTTTTTTTTCCTTTCCAACCAAATATTAACAACATTTTTTACTATTTTCCATTTCCTCTCTTATTTCCACTTCATGAAGGAGGAAAGCAACAGCAAGAGACCGTCTCGTAGTCAATACCCACAGCACCACTGATATGTTATTACCCTCCAAGTCCATTTCAGCCAATCACGGGCCAATCTCATCTCACCACTGCAGTAATTCAATAATGTGTCCATGATGAGATCCACCTCAGGACTCCACTCATCACAGTCGGCCCCCCCTAAGAAAAAAACAACACAATCACGGCCCGTAATGCTGTTTCAACCCTAATCAGCTTCTGCTATAAAATTACTGGGAAACAGATTGAACATGAAGCATCCGCCCCGACCGCATGCCAGCTGACTGTGCTCCGCTCTGTGACGGAACTTGGGAGTGAGTGAATTTCAGTATTTGACTTCATGATCTGTGACTCAAAGCCAACACAAGCATACGAAACTGGCCGTGCATTTAAAAATGGGTTTTTTTCTGTCCTTATAAGTTCTGCTTGGCAGATTGTACAATATGACCCCAGTAAGATCAACACTGCGATATACGCATCTTATATACTTAATATATATAACATCTTTAAGGCAACATCAAATTTTTAAAACCTAAATTCTAGATGCATGGATGGATGGATGGATGGATGGATGGATGGATGGATGGATGGATGGATGGATGGATGGATGGATGGATGGATGGATGGATGGATGGATGGATGGATGGATGGATGGATGGATGGATGGATGGATGGATGGATGGATGGATGGATGGATGGATGGATGGATGGATGGATGGATGGATGGATGGATGGATGGATGGATGATGGATGGATAAAGGTGAGAGTAAGTCAGACAGACATACAGATAGACAGACCGGGAGGATAACATGGTAAATTAGTAAATAAAATAAAAAGATGTCTTTCAACAGAACAAGATAAGTTGAGGATTTCCTAATGGCTCAAACAGCACTCCAGCACACACACTAGCACTGGACACTGATTGGCATGAAGTGTGTATTGCAGTGTTTTGTTGACGCTCCACAGCTGGTGGGCCGCTCTTATTTGTTTAGATTCAATTTGATGTGCTGGATGAGGAGCCAAGGGAACAAATACAATGAAAAAACAAAAGAAAAACCACAACAGCATAAAGGAGTAATTTAATTGCTCATTTCTCTGTTGCTTGTTCCCGACGACTCTCTTCCTCAGATGCAAGTATGAGCCGTGATGTGTCAACATCTGTGGCTATAAAGTCTCCAGCCAGATCTATTGGTTATCTATTTATTAAGTTAAATCAGGTGTTAAAGACATGATCAAGGTTGCGGCCACAGAAACATACACGCAATAGATGATATTTTATCAATTTTCTTGCACACACGGGCGCATCTCACTTAAAGAGCCATTTAAAGAGCTTCGCTCTCATGTGGCGTCTGGAGTGTCATATCTTTCTGAGTTTCTGGGCTCCATCAGGCTCCATTTAACACACAGATAATCAAGCTCAGTAAACACACACACACTGTTCTGAGACTTTTCTTAAAGGTATAGCTCAGGCAAAAAATAAATAAAAAAATGACATCCTTTACGTACCCTCATTTTGAATCCTGATTGACTTCTTTTCTTCTATGAAACACAAAATGAGTTCTTAATAGCAGAATGTCCAAGCTGCTCTTTTCTATATAATGAAAGTAAAAGGTGACCAAAGATTACCAGTGAATAATGACTTAAATGTCTTCACACAAAGCTATTAAATGGCTTAAAGGCAGTTGGAAAAACAACTTTTTATGATACTTTATGGTGCTCTTTTTCTTGACAGCTCTGGTCCCCAATCCACTTTCATTGCGTGGAAAAGATAAAACCTCTTTAAAACCACTCCTTAAGACAGCGAAACTGTCAACTGAGTGAAAAATCCTTTTAATCAAGACTAAATACACAAAAACCATCAAAACAATCAGTCTCATTGTCTCTTGAAGTATTTTCAGGTGCGTTTCATCTGGGTTCAAATCCAAAAACAAACTTCTGACCTTTTTATGTCCTTCCTATTCCTCTCGTCGGTGTCCATCGAACATGCTTTGATTGTCTGTCAAACAGTGAAGCCCCTCTTCAACAATCACACCTAACAATGCTCCCTGTAGCGTCTGTCTGTCTGTCTCTCTCCTCTTTTCTTTCTCTCCCGGTGGCTCTCCGTAGGAATGCCTGATTGCACACTGTCTTTGGTGCTTTAAGAGATGCTAAGAAATGCCAATGCTGAATACAGAAGATATGGGGCTAATCAACATCTACAAAAATAAAAGGTCAAGAGGAAAAGGAAAGAGCATGAATGAAAGAAAGCAAGCTAACAAGAACAAAAGAAAGAAACAGAAAGGTCAAGGCCACCAATATCTGGCATGGATTAGATCATGATGCATGCAAAACAACAACAAAAAAGTACACAACAAAAACTCTTACAGATTTTTTTTTAATTTCGCTATTTTGACCTACACTGTACTAAACACTCATATCCAATTTCCCACTTATTTTAGGATTTTCCATCATTGCAACTTGACAGACAGGCTATATTTGGTCTGAAATCATCACTTTACAATCGTCTAGGCCGGGTTAGTAAATACACACACGTGCCACCATTGGCACATAAGCTTTAATAATTAGGGTGATTACCATTTTATTTTATAATTTTTTAATAAAATAAAATAAAATGCATCTCTGTATCAATAATGTGAAGTGTAAATGTAGCTAAAAAGATGCAAGTCGTTACAAGGAAAGGAAGAAAAAAAAAGATACGAAAAATATCAATCAAATCATGTTTGTGTATGAAGGACAAAAAGACATTCATCACTTTCCCCTGCTTTATATGTGGCAAAATCCAATATTTATATAATAAAGTTCAATCTCATTTTCAGGTTCAAGTTTAAAAACAACATATCAGAACTGTAAAGTCAACTCAAGTCAACTATTGATGGGTTTGATGATAAAGAACCGTGTTACGGGGAAAGACTCAATTAAAAATGAAACCTTGGATACATATAAACAACTCACAATGCAGTGTGTGTGTATATATGTGTATCAGTGCTGATCCAGAATTTAGTCTCCCTTAGGATGTGTGAAACCTAAATCAGCACTCTGACTTTGAAAAGTTTGAAAAGTCTCATAGAAACAGCGAGGTCATAGAAACTCTCTGTGATAGAGAGCGAGTTATCTGGAATTGCCTGTAAGGCTAGAGAGTCTTTGATGGAAACACTACTAAAAAAGTGAGTCCACAAACACAACAACTTTCGTTAGTGTAGAGAAATCTGACAGAGCTTATATAGTCGCACACACACTTTCACACACACGCCCATATACACCTCCTCACTCCACTGGTGAGGGATTTTTCCATTTGCACCTCTCCTACCCCTATTGTGCTTCACAAATCAGAGCGACAGACAACAACTCTCCTCCACCCACAGCCCCGCCACTCACCATGATCCACCTCTCTCACTCTCTTTCTCTCTCTGGGGAACACCAGGCTCATGCATAAACAAGACCTTCCCTTTATCCTCTCGCTGTAAGCCTAAAGGAGAAAACTCAATTTGTATACGTGTGTTCAGAGAAAAAGACGAATCTCCTTGCGTTGTGATAATCCCTGCCCAACACCCAATGAGCTTTTTCTTCTATCTCTGCTTTGTATGGTTTGCAGGTTTGAAGCGACATGTGAAGAATACGCCAATGGACATGAGACATACAGTAGTATTACTCATGGATCCAGATGTCCAGATACTTATACTGAGGCTTGGTGCTCATATGAGAAATGCAAGTTTGAGTTCAGCTTGCAACATGATCTGCTCCCATTTTTTGATCCCGTTCCCTGGAATTATACACTCATTCTCCAATATACCCTTCTATAAAATCATTGAATATTGAAAGAGTGGAGGAGGAGAAAGAGTTGGCATGAGCCTTGGTGCATTTACAAGAAATGAAAGTTCGAGTTAAAACTGCAACATGTTCCAATCCCGTTCCAGCTCACTTTTCCTATAATTTTCTGCTCATTCGTCCCTATACCCGTCTAAAAATTACAGAAACACTCAATATATGAAAAGAGTCTATAGAAGCCTCCAATCACATTCTCTCACATTTTCTCTCATTCTCTAGTACACCAGTATATATTAAAAAAAAAGCAAAACCCCCAAAAATGTCAAGCAAAGGGAGAAAGAGTTCATATGAGTCTTGGTGAACATATGAGTGCTGCAAGTTTGAATTATGCCTTTGCCAATCCCATTCCCCCTCATTTACCCATACTTTTCCTTTCATTCTCCACTATACCTGTCTGAAAAATATGCAAAACCCGAAAGAAAGAAAGAAAGAAAGAAAGAAAGAAAGAAAGAGGAGAGCACTGAAGCAGTAATGAACTCTTCAGAAAGAAGTTGAGGATTAATTGATCTGTAGGAGTCGTGCTGGTGGAGAGAAAGCTGTAATTAAGCTACAGAGGCTCTGAATGCAGTTTTATAATGAGTGCTACAAACACACACACACACGTTCACTCAGAGACGTTCCACATGACATCGCACACGCACATAATTGCAGTCTCACGCAAACTCTGACAAAGCTGTTTGCTCCAAGACTGGTGAAGCGCTATTTTATTTACAGCAGATGTTGAAATTTTATATCACTGGAAAGCGGTACAGTGCTTAGCATACTCAATAGATCAATTCCTCATGTACTTGCAAACCTACTAGTGAAAATTGCTCTGTAGAGGCACAGATGTTTTAACATCTGTACTGTTTAGCCTTGCACTGTGACTGAATTGTGTCAACAACAAAAAAAAATTGACTAAATTACTGTGTATATGTGACCTACTGTTTGTCAATGGTATTAAAAGACAGCGGTTGTTCTGAGAGGGCATTATACTACAGGATCTGCTTATTTATGGAGCATTTTGTGACTTTTAAATGTTTCTTTACAATCAGATAGATCAGACGATCTACTCGTCACAATGCCTTAGTCTTGAATGTCTGTGCGACTCAAAACTAAATTAAAATAAGAAACATTCCTGTGTCGGCTTCAATACATATTGTCATTTTTCTAATTTATTCCCTAAGAAATCCATGAATGGCCCCTCTGCCCACGCAATGAAACAATGACTTTCAACTCTTTCCTCCCTCCCTCTACCGAGTCGACTTACTCTGTCTGTTAAATTATTTCATCCCTTCAATCTCCTGCCGTCCTTTCAGGCGACAGACACAGCGCCCGTATTGTGACGGCACAAATGAACAGTGGAAATTTCATCTCCTATTTGGTGGTGTGAGGTGCTCTACCAATCAAACGTTCTCCTCCTTTCACTCGTGAAGCATTTGAAAGAACACCATAAGAGTCTAAGAAGCCCATTTACTTCCTTATCTCATTAATCTCCACATCCACCTTGCTCTTTTCGCACCTGACGGGTCGACTGTGATTGGCGATCAATTGAAATTGTACTTGAAGAGGGAAGTCGGGCAGAGAAAAAAATCAAGTTGGTGTGCCACAATCAAGTTGGAATTTGCCACAAAATTCCAAATCAACATCTTTAAAGGGATAGGTCACACAAAAATAATGTTACTATTAACTCACCCTGATGTTGTTTCAAACCTGTATGTTATGAACTATGGAGACGTGGAAAAAACACACACAAAAAAAAAGGAGTGCGTCTTTTTTGTCTCTCATCACTCTAGGATAGTGTGATTATATACTGTAGCACAGCCAAAGGATTACAGAAAAAAAAAACAGATTCTGCATTAATTGCGTTAAATATTTTTAAAGCGTTAAAATGAGAAAAAAAAAGTTAACGCTTTAATTTTGACAGCCCTGATATATATATATATATATATATAAAATAATAATTAAATCAAACAATTAAACAGTAAAACGTGAATAAAAAAAATGTGAATAAATAAATAATTACACAGAAATATAATAAAAATGCAAAATAAATAAACTGCAAAAAAAATGTGAATAAATAAATAATTACACAGAAATATAATACAAATACAAAAGAAATAAACTGGAAAAATAAAATGTGAATCAACAAATAGACCGGAAAAAAAATCCACAGAAAAATGATAAAACTCTAAATAAATAAATACAAACAGAGACACAAAAGCTTAAATAGACAGCTGGAGAGCATGTCCTCTGCTTTATTACCCTTGTTTTAAACTTGTACTGAAGACGTATTAAACTTTCTGTCAAGAAAACGACCTGTCAGTATTTCTGAATGGTGTGAGAAGCATCTGCCTCTCACCTCTCTCCCTCTATGTGTCCTTCACTTTTTTTTTGTCTTAACACCTTATGCTCTCTCTCGATCATTTCACAGAGTGTGCGTCTCACAGGAATTGCTTGAGGGGAAAAAAAGTTAAAAGAAAAACAAGAAGGGACATACAACTGTCAAGCACTGCTGATTGAAACTGCAAGGTCATTTTCAAGAGTGAGAGAGGAGGGGAGAGAAAGAGACGCTCTCTGGCATGTCTGTCTCACTTCAGCGGGAAGTGTGTGTATGTGTCTGCAGCACAGAGACGCTGAACAAAAGAAGCTCTAACAGGTGGATGATACATAGCTAAGCGACTCTTCACCCTGATGACTTCAGGGCCTCCTCTCCATCATTGCTCTATTCACTCCTTCCATCCTATTCACACTGCACCTGCCGTCCCCCATGCCTCATTCTCTGGCCCCTTCATTCAGCCTCCCCACGGTCCCCTGGCTTACCTTGCAGCTCCCCGCTTTTGCTGTAGAGTTCCCTCCGCTGCTCTCGCAGGTACGCGCTCATGCTAATGGCGTGGGAAGACGACTCAAACCTGCAAAAGGAGTTGTCAAAGGTCAAAGATCATGTATTAAAGCAGGTCAAGTGTTTTCGTTTTAAGTTAACCTGAAATCTGATGCATCTGATGGATTGTAAACGTAAGCGCAAGGAGAAAATGGTCTCACATGAGGCAACCTTTCAATTCCAATTCAATTCCTGAATCAACCTGCATGAACAAACTCACTTGAATAGAGACTGTTTGGGTCGTTGAGGTTTCTTCTTGGAGAAGAACGCTCCGAAGTCTCCGCCGGTGCTGGCGTAGGACAGCTGGGCAGAAGGCTCTGCAGCGCTACGGGTGTTTTTGACATCCAGGTAGTCCATTAGCAGCACCTGAGAGAGCATAAGAGCAGATTGTTGAGTGACATGCAATATTCAAATGTTTATTCAGTCATACATTACAGTAAACAACCAAATTCATTTAGACTTTTTGACACTTTAAACAGCTGTTCCAATATATGCACTTATGATGAACAGATTTATTAGTGCACTTGCTGGCAGCCCTGCATTTTGTAAACACAAGCCAAACAGGCAAAAAGACACCCAAATGAGATGATTCATTTGTGAAAAGCAATCTGTATATTTTAATGCGCATTTATACTACGAGTAAAAGCATGATATAGCCTACACAAAATTGTATTGAATATATTATTATCATAATTTAAATCATTTAATATTTATTCATCTGTATATCTGCATATCATTTACAGTACAGTACGGATCAAATTTTGGGGTCGGTAAGACATTTGAATGTTTCTTTAAAGAAGTCTCTTATGTTCATTTATTTGATAAAAAAAACTGTATTCTTATTTAACTTATTTTATTTATTTTAAGTATATAAATATATTAATACGTTCCTGTGATGGCAAAACTGAATTTTTAGCAGTCATTACTCCAGTGTCACATGATCCTTCAGAAATCATTCTAATACGCTGATTTGGTCTTCAAGAAATATTTTTTTATTATAATCAATGTTGCTACTTAATATTTTTGTGGAAACTGTGATACTTTTTACAGTATTCTTTGAGGAACAGAAAGTTAAAAACAGCATTTATTTCAAACAATTTAAACTTCTTTACTGCCACTTTTGATCAATTTAATGCATCCTTGCTGAAAGTATTAATTTCTATCCAAAAAAAACCTCTTGCTGACCTTTGAACGGTGTATATTATATATATATATATATATATATATATATATATATATATATATATATATATATATATATATATATATATATAAAACACTATACACTTGTAAGACTGAAAAAACTGGAAGAGAAGGCAACTCTCTGAGAAAACAAAGGAAATTAACATCTGAACTCTCTTGCTATCACCATTCGATCCTAATCTACATCTCTTTCCCTTGACCCCCCATTACCACGTTCCTTCTCTCCCTCATGCTGAGATCACCAAAATTCACCCAAAAATCTATATGGTTTAATGTGAACAATTATCATACAACACCATACATGTCTGGTACCATTTTTTATATCTCAGTGCGACTGGTACAAAGGTCTCATCCCCAAAGAAGTAAACCAAAAGGTAATAAAGTTTTTAAGAGTTTAGAGATATCTTGCTTACAGAGGAGGGTGAGTCTTCCAGGCAAATGGTATCCTGCCCTCAAAAGGTGTAAACTCTGAATGGAAATTCTCATTGTTAGCAAATGTTTCCATGTGAAAGAAGTTTCTCTGTTGGTCTTAGTACTTAAAGAAAAGCAACAAGAGGTTCGGGGCGATTTGTAGCTCAAATTAGCCCATGATGCTGAGTGTTCTCAATACACTCAGCATTATGTATTTTCTAATGTCAGGTTCGCATCTTTTCTCTTTATTCCAGAGCATTTGATGTTTTGTTTTTATTATCTTTGAACTGATTATGTAACTGGCATGATACATTTACCTGACATAATAAATTGTTACATTTGATTCTATTCTGACTATTCTGACTGTCAGATTAGTAACAGAATAACGTCCAGTTTTGAGTGGAGCATATAGGGCAAACCAACTGCAATTTTAGAGTTCCAGCTAATATTTGGCACTAATTCAAGTGCACTTGGGATGTAAAGACAAAAATGGAATTTCCATTTAGGACAGCAAACTGCTGATCCACCAACCTAAATAGGGTGAGTTTATGTTACTTTAGTCAAGTGTTCGTGGGAAACCATGGCATGACCAAACCAAAGCTACTATCAGAGAAGTAATTTTGGTCGGCTTATATCTGTAGTAGTGGTCATGACCTCTGTCTAAAGAAAACGTTACTTTAATTCAAGTGTATACAACCAAGGGGGCTATACAAAATATCTTAGATTGAATAAGCGTGAATGTGACCGCCTAGGGTATTAGCCAATTACCTCTGTTTAGTGACCCGAAACTGACGAGTTTGTGATCGTGGGCCCGCATAATATTAACGGGCGGTGCGAGGACCCTGTGCAACTTTGGCACTCGAATGAACGATTAATAAGAGTAAAAAAGTTAAATAGAACAATCAAATGTATTGCTAAACTATTATATAAATGACCAATAACAAATTGGCATTCCAACCTAAATTTGAGGCTGTGATAAAATTGAGTCAGATAAAAGTTTAATTGAAAATCAAATTACTTTGCCACACTTGAAAAGACAGTAACACGGGGAGTAAACCTTTCCCCGCTTATTGGAAACTGTCGTTGGGCCGATTGGGCATGCCTTACACATCACTTTATGCACAAAATATTGTTCAAACCAGTTTTAACATTAACCTATACAGTCCTTAAATACATTACTACAATAAAATATGTAGTTAAGTGATGCATATCCTAAGTCTAGAATGACTTAACTGGATCAGTCTGAATGAATCTGTTTCTAGGTTTGTCTCAGGCCCACATCTTTCCAGTCTGTCTGTGTGACTTCAAACGCTTGTCCGCCAGCAAATTCCCATTAACTCTGATTAAAACTGCACATCCGAGTTCATGAATATCCCATTCAACACGATCCATAACCATTAAGAGAGGTTCAAACAGCTGCAAGAGTACTGAAAAAGAAGTTCAAGTAAACTTTTCCACAAATTAGCAAGCCGTTTTCCAATGGCTCCATAATTTAGTGAAGCAATTTGCTTGGTCTATTTCTAAATCCCAGCTGCAAAACAGTCCAAAGTGGAGATGGAATTAGGAAAGGACAGATGGAACTACATCTGACTGATAATAGCATAATTAAACAGTGATAAGAAGGGAACGGTCTATGAGAGGAGGGGAAGCCTCATCAACAGCCATTCCTCAACCCAGAGACAAGTCCAATCCGGCCGGCCCGTTACATTCCTGTCAGATTATTAATTACTAATGCCCATCTGATCCAGTGATGGAGCGGGTCTCGCATGTAGACCCCCAACTTAATTAAATGCCAGCGTTTGCCTGATGAAGGAGTCTGGACCCACTTCAGTGACCTCAGAGAAGGGAACATGGAACTTTTAAGGCAATTAACCATGGAGGATGAATGGAGGATGGGAGACAGAGAGAGAAATATCATGAAGAAAACAGTAAACACAGGAAGGGAGAAAGATATAGAGAGAGATTAGAAAGTGATCAGTCAGCAGATTCATCCCAGCAAAGCTAATAACAAAATGAACGAGCCATTCCTTCAGTACAATGCAGTAAATTTTTAAGTCCCCCCTCATATTGATCTTTTTTTTTTACTGTACGCTTTATTAGCCATTCAATGTGCCATAGAATAGAAATTTGTATTTGGAACTGGCATAAAAAAACTAACATAAAATAAGAAGAAGAAGAAGAAGAGAAAAAAGAACAATGTCTAAAAGATAGAAATATTGTAATAATAGCTAATTAATTACAGTTTTTTTCCTGTGTCCTCATTATCACTATATTGTTAGTTTTTTGTTATATCCTTTAAATATGTTTCTGTGCGTGAGTGTACGCTTTTTTATGGTTTGTGAGTCCTGCAAGTAGATGAAAATATTTGTTGCACGACATTTAACAGATAAACACAAGAAGATGAAGGGAGGAAAACTTGAAGACAGAACTCATTATACCACCACCAGAGCCAGCAAGGTCACTTTCACTAAAGCGCCTCATGCCTCATCAGAAGTGTCTTCGTCCCCATTATAATGCGGCTTATTAGAGCAGCCTACGTTTTTCTGTAACAACAGGGATGAAGCGTGGGCAGCAGCAGTGCTGTGTCCATTTTAAAACACCAAACAAGTAGGTGGAAACAACAGAGGCGGCTCCGCCAACAACACAAAGAACTCTCGAATGAGTCTGGCAATAAAACATGCAGAACAAACTGCTGATCTACAGCAGGAACGTCTAAAAGCACCACGTCAAACAGATACAAAGAGCGTCCCACTTATGATTTATGCCGCCCATGGATGGACACGTACTAACAAAGGACCTGTTTTACATTGCAGTTTTAGAGCCAGAATATACGTGGTCATTTAAGCGTTAATTTAAACACAGATCTGTGTCTTCACAAAGAAATAGCTTTTTCTCGCAAATGACCTTGGGAAAACACTAATGACGGGTCAAGATGAGTGCATCATGGTTCTGAAAATATAGTAGTTTGGTAGAATCCTAGTAAATTAATGATTACCATTGACTTTCCTCAGTAAACATCCTCCAGATGACCTTTTTCTGAGAAAAAGGGAGGACAAATACAAATTAAAATCACCATTTTGAGGAGCAGTTACGTGATGGACACACTCTGGACCCTTCCATTTCCGAACGTTCATTTCACAAGCCCTCTTCTTTATTGGAGCCTTAAAGACTAGGTTGTTTTAACAGAAGGGGAAAAAAAAATCAATATTCATGGCCTCTTCCAAGAAAAGACTAGCTTGAAAATGGGCTTGGGAAACAAGAGCCTGTGAGAAACAGCAAATGGCTTTTCACACCAGATAATAAACACAGAGCAGCAGCACACTGGCTGGGTTTGTGATGTGCACGAATGCGTGTGCGTCAGTATAACCCACTGCCGTAACAAACAATTCTGCTTCCTTACGGCTCAAACCCATCACAAAGTTTAGCAAAGTGTTTATATACTGTCTGGAAAAGCAAGAGTTAATCTTCAATGAACCTTAAAACCCAGCCCCTTGTCTTTGAGGACACATTCTCAATTTAATGAACAGTGAAAAGCAGCACTCATCCCCTCTATTAGCCACAAATCAAGCTAATTAAAGAAGAAAAACAGTGTTGAAGGATGTGCAGGTGAGCACCTGCTCTCTAATGATAGACGTTTGCAGAGTGCTTTAAGAAACGAGGGAAATAAACAAAGCTTCCCGCCTCTCGTCAACCCCTCTTGAGATTACAAAGAAACGCTGTTTCCTCTCGTTCCATGGTTTCCAAGAAGACATCTGACACCAAAACATGACCCTTTCTGAAGTTTTTTTTTTTAAACTGGGTGCATGCTCTACCTTCATAACTTTAAAAATCTCACAAAAACTACCAAACTGTGCAATTAAATAGTGCAATTAAAAATGCATGAGCTGACTGACAATGGAGGGGCATAATGAACCTGGGATTCTGTCACCATGGATACATTACCATTACAAGTAATATAAGCACACATAGGTGTAAATAATATACACCTCAGTTAGGGATAAAAATTACTTGATTACTTTATCTCTTTGTTGTCTTCTCTCCACATTCTGGCATGATATTTCATCAGCATCATCAATAATGTCTACAAACAGAATATCAGTTTATCACAGATATTTTGAGTGTAAATATAATTTTAGCATTTTTATAAATAGTTAGAAGCTGAAATTGAAACATGTGCCAATGATGCTGAAAATTCCAGGCCAAGAACAGTTTGTAATCGTGCCGTACCACAGGTCAAGTGGAAATACAACTGGAACCATTCTTAGAACCCTTCGTAAGATAGTTTATAGTGAATCTACCTGTATATATAAGCTGTTGGTCATTCATAGCAAAAAACCTGAAAAAAGAGTCCAATAATTGATAGTTATTCAAAATAATGTGAGGATTAAAAATGGAAAAGGTCATAAAACCTACAGAGAAAAAAGAAATAATAATAATAAAATAAATGGATAAAATAAATGGATAAAATAGTCAACAGCCACTTCCAGAAATTCTAAATTTCTAAATCTAAAAAAAACAATTCAAAACAATTCAATATAAATAGAACATGGCAATTAAGTTTACTATAAAAAAACATTACAAAAACAATATTAAACATACTAATTAATAACAGCCACTTAAAAAAAAAACTAAGTATTGTATATATTATATACAATATAATATATTGTCAATATCATATATCTATTCAATAAACAAACCAAAACGAAGCAAAAAAAAAAAAAAAAAAAAAAAAAAGGAAACAGAGTGTGAGCCTCCAGGCTGAAGAACATATTTGTTCAAGAATAAGACATGGGCAAACAACCCCTTCCCCCCCAGAGAGCCAAAAACCTTTCTCTAAAAACACAAGCTGACCTCATCAGTGATACACTGTGACGTCTATTGATTCAAAAGCTTCGCCGAGCATTATGTATCCCTCATCCTGTATTATATCCAGTACTTCTGACATACTCTAGTTCAATGTAGATATTACATATCACATAGAGAGGTCAATGCTTGGAGCAGCATCTTGTTACGAGATGTCATTAGCATTCCCCTCAGCGATACTCAGTACGGTCCACTACGGCCGTTGCTATTACAGAGACGCACATCGCAAAAGAATGCATAATTACTGTAGCAATTAATGAACATAAGAGTGGCGCTTTTCAAAACAACCAGCGTGTCTCGACAATAAAGCCTGGGGGGGAAAAAGGAACGCTGGGTTTTAAAACATGGAAATGAACTGTTATGATCATTAACCCTGTGGTGGAAATCTTTCAAATCCACAAGCAATATGCAAGCCGTGGCCAGTTACAATAGATCATTTAGGCTGGTACACAACAGCTCATTTAGAGGCCATGTGTCTGTCTATCTCATCGACATGAAACAGAAGCACTTTGCCTCTCCCTCCGCTGCCAGACTAATCACTGTCAGGGCATGAAACGCCTCACTAACACTGTATAATCCAATTACTCTGAGGCTGTGTGGCTCCCACTAAATCTAAACAAGTTGTCAAAGTGGAAAGTTTGTAATTTCCTTTCTTTTTTCCCCTTTCACGCTCTTGTTCCCTTCACCCTCTTACCCATCATTCCCAGGCTCAAGTCCGTGAGGCTTAGGGGGAGGGTCAGTAATACAGCGCAAAGAGGGAGATTACAACTAGTGCCATCATTTTTATCTTCTTAACAATGGGATACGGATTCTAGAACGTGGGACTTGGACCTCTGTGAGAATTAAGTAAACTTAAAAAAAAATATCAAGACCATATTAAATATACTAATACTCAATAATAAATAATTAAGATCCAGGACTAGTCTGTCAGCGACCAAAAAAAAAAAACAGTAAAATGTCAATAGCCACTTCAATATCAAAAATCATAAATCTCTTAAATATAAATACCAATATCTGATGGGACTCAAATCATGGCAATAATTAAGTTTACTGTAAGAAAATATTATCAAAACAATATTAAACAATAATATTGTATTAAACCAATAATTAATAATCAATAATTCAGATATATCAATTGTTCCGTCTGCATCAAAAAAAGCTACTTCAAAAGAAAACTCAATATCATAAAAAAAAATCAATAAAAAGTCAAATATCTATTCAATATCAATACCAATATCCACAGGGATGATAGAATAAATTTAAGAAAACATTATCACAACCATAAAACAGTGTTTTTGTAACCTTAACCCAACATACCACTTTATTTTCACTTTAACTTCCTAACTTTATTATATTAACAAAACCTAGGGCTGTTATTTTAATAGCCTTACCTTATACTGTTCATTCATCAGTGTTAGTGATATTCTTATAATTTATGCATATGTCAAGTAAAGTGCTTGTGTTTCAACCATTTAAAAAAAATACATTTGCTTGGTTCAAATTCCTAAGAATTTGGCTCGACTATATGAAAATGTTGTTCCTATGGCCAAACCACTTGAGAACCTCTAAAACATATTTATAATTACTACTGCCAGTTTTTTTGGGGGGGGCTAGGACAAATCTGGGATTGGTCTGTCAACAGCAAAAATTTCAGTCAAGGACCACTTCAAAAAGTTATATCTATTTACTCCACACACTCCTAAAAAAACTCTGCATGGTCCTTTATGAACCAGATTTACAAGTTCAATATGGATCCTAACACTCACAGACTTTTTCTTAGCTGTCTTAAAGAATGGCCATGCCACAGTTCAAAGATTCAGGAACTGAAAGAAATAAAGATTATAACATGTCTCTCAGGTCCATCTGTCCATGGCCTTTATGTTTTCAGTGTAATGGAAAGGTCAATGTAATTCCTGTCTCCCACAGGAAAAGAGGAAACTTGGTTTAAAAAAAAAGAAAAAGAAAAAGTTTGGTATTAAGCTAGCTAGCAAGACAAGGGTGCACAGGGGTCTCATCTACACCTAGGAGAGAACAAGAGAACATCAGGTGCATCAGTGCATGAGGGCGGGACCATCATTCTCACCTGAAACTGAAGTTTGCGTAAGTCACACCTGAGAACAGTCCCGCAATCAGCACCTGACACCAGAACTCAAGAGTGTCACCGTATGAGAAAAAGGAATGACAGAAAATAACAGAAAACTATAGGATAGAAAAAGAAAATGACATAAAAAAGCACAGAAAAACAAAAAATAACAGAACAGAACAGAAAAAAAGGAAATAAGAGAGCACTGCCGGTTCCTTGATCCCGAAATCAATGGGTTTTTTGAATGGGATTTTGGTTAAATAGCTGAAATAAGTAGTCTGTGGTGAACACGACTTAAAATACATCAATATTACCCAACTCGTCATTTGTTTTAAGGTAGTACATGTCTTGAAAAATAGCTAAATGGTACTACAAAGGCTGTCGAGGAGATTAAACGTCATCACGACGAAAAGGTAAACTCAGTCCGCGTTTACAGCACCGTTATGCTTATAATTGTGCTCTTACAAACTATTATAACTCAAACTTTCTAAGAAAATGTTTTTGAGAGTTGTCGGAAGCTTAGTGATGGTGACGTTGAATTCGTGGGACCGTGGTGTAGATTGTTTATAGCCTACCTTTAGCTTTTTACTTCTGGCAGCTGCTTCAAAATTCATAGAAGTTGTGTTCATCTATGATAATTATCTTGCTGGACAAAACTAGCAAGTATCATAAACTTTTGTTGATCACAGAGCTTGTTTTTAGCAATAATCCAAAAGCATATGGTAAAATCTTATTGGGTTTTTGTCGAGGGAACCAGTGTGATGCTAACTGCTGGTTGGCCTACAAAGTGACGTCATACTTGCACCACTTTTAGTTTTATTTTTATATCTATATACATAAAAAAAGGCCAGGCCCGAATATAACAGAAAAAGGAGAGAAAACTAAAAAAGACATACAAAATAAACAAAAAAATTATAAAAAATTAAATGAAAGAACAGAAAACAGAAAGACAAAAACAAAAAAAGGAAAGAAAAAAAGGAAAAGTGTGACACTGTACCCTTCCTCCCTCTCCCACATTCTTCATTCCAAAGAGAAAAAACAGAAAGGAAGCAGCTTTTCTGCATGTCTTCAGAAGATGCTGTGTATTTTTACGATGGACCAGGACAGAAAAAACACTGTCGCAGTCAGGTGAAGGGAAGAAGAGATAAGAGATTTGCTGATGTGATCAAGAGGAGAAAAATAAAACAAAAGATAAGGAAAACCTCATCTACCTTAATGAAGATTCTCATGGAGAGCCTACATTATCTCACACAGTGACCACGGGAGACTCGGCAGCCTCTGGCAAGCAGCCCGCTTGGGCAACGAAGCACACTGAACACTTAATATCATCTATTTCAGCAAAGCCAAGATGACTCTGCAGTATTAGAACACTTCTCCATCCTGTAGCCTTTCGTTTTTTTTGCCTTTCCTTGAATTTCACCACCCAATTATTTAACTTTTTGCTCGCCTTTTTGGGCGTGAGGTTCTCGTGCTAACGAATGCCGAAAAAAGAGGCAGTGCACATGCACACAGTCGAGCCCCTTATCATACAGTAGTTAAATGCTTATTTTTACTTCCATATTCACCTCTCAGAAAGACGCTCCTTGTTACTTAAGGTTTGCGAGGAGTTCAGCGGGTCTTAGCAACAGTTGGCAGGGCCGAGCTTGTTCTTTCCTTACCGCTCTCCGCAGACTGCTTTGAAAGGAGGAGTAAAAAATACAGGAGGAAGGTACAAGGTCACAGTCTGACTCTTCACTAGGGTTGGGTATCGTTTGAATTTTAACGATTCCGATTCCAATTCCGATTCCTTGTTTCGATTCCGGTTCCTAACGATTCTCGATTCCGATTCTTTTAAGAGGCAGGGTCAAAAAAGTTTAGGATTATTTTAAATGAGCTAGCTAACCAACGGTCTTTCTGAAGGAAATAGTCTGACCTTCTCCATCAATTTTAATATATCTTTTAACCTTTTACTTTTTATGAACTTTAGGCTACTATGAATTTCTCACAGGGCTGTTTTCAACTACAATATAAATATCAAATCTATGAACGTGAATATAAATATTATAAAATATGAATATATTTTCACAGGGGTACACTTTCCTCAAGAGAGCTTTATTTTTGAAAACCTCATGAAAGCACATTTACACATGATGTATGATGCTGCAGGTACTTAAACATGTTACTGTGCTTCCACTGATGGGCTAACCTGGTGCAGAATAGCAAATAAACAATAAGAAACAACTTGTAAAACCTTTGTCATCTGGTGAGGAGAGAGCAACCAGCGAAATAACCTGTGCTCTGAACGCCGTCGAGAGCACTTCTGGAACATATCCATGCCTTGGTTTGATGCTGCGTTCACAGACGCGTCTGACGCGAGTGATTTCAATGTTAATTCAATGCAAAGACTCGTTACGCGCGTAAACAATTCCTGTGGCGCGAATGGGGACAGGCGCGCTTTTCAGTTTATAATGAATACGTTATAGCGAATACTCCTTATTTACGCACGTTATTTCACTCTTGACGCGCGAATAGATTCAAAGTGTTCAAGCGTATAACTAGACGCGGTAGGCGCAAATTTGACGCGCTACTCGCGTCTGGAGTGAACGCGTAATTATACGCTCTCGAGTTACTTCGCTCGGTTATGCCAACACTTCTGGTGGATGCTTCTTCATTGGTGTTCAGCGGTTTCTACTTCCGGTCGGCGGACTGTGAATCGAAACTAGGAATCGAAATTTAAACTTTTGAACGATTCCGGGAAAATCGCAAAGCAAGTCCCGGTTCCAATCGATACTCGATACTCGATACCCAAGCCTACTCTTCACCCTGTGTGATGGAGTGATGACAAACCAATTTACTCATTCCCAAGATGCAACATCATTCCCATCTCTCTTTCCAGGGCTTGACATTAACTTTTTGAGGCACTTGTCCTTCGGACAAGTAAATTTATGTTTCACTTGTCCATGCACAAAAGTCACTTGTCCGGTAAAGATTTATAATTTTATCTAGGGCTGCACGATTTGGGGAAAATATTGCGATTATTGAGGTCAATATTGCGGTTGCGATAGCGATATAATAAACAAATGGTTTCATGAGTCAACTTGTTTAGTTCTAAACCAAATGCACACACAGATTAGTGATAATTCTGAAATTAGCAATAACAACTAAATGATAGATAACACCTATAAAGATCGATAAGCCATTGATGTCTCAAAAAAATTAACTGTCTAACAGGTAGGACATATACAGAAATTGAATAAAGTTATCAAACAGTCTGCGTTGCATAAATTATAAATTCTATTTAGACTACTCCTTATTAAAGCTACACAAGTTCTTTAGTCAAGAGCAGTGAGTAATTTTCTCTGTTCCCTTTGTTCTTTCATTAAAGGGGGGGTGAAATGCTGTTGAGTTTTTTACACTGTTAAAGAGTTGGATTCCCATGCTAAACATGGACAAAGTTTAAAAAATGAAGTTGTAAGTTTGATGGAGTATTTCTGTTCCAAAAATACTCCTTCCGGTTTGTCACAAGTTGCGGAAAGTTTTTTTCGAATACGGCCCATTGTGTCGTCAGAGTGGGCGGAATTTCCTTATACGGGTCTTAAGGGCAATTCTCCCGGAAGGGCGCGCGCGCAGCTGTAGTCTAGTGCGTGCGAGAGTACGCCTATGCCCGCCAGAGCGCGGCTGGGCTCGGCTGCGCTGCAATCAAAAAAATGGCACCAAAAAAGTGTGTTTTTGGTTGCCAGGGCAAGACAACACTGCACAAATTTCCAAAGAACCCAGGGTTGAGGGACCTGTGGATGGATTTTGTTTTTCCAGAGCAGCAACGGAGTTGTGCAAGTGTTCTTGTTTGTTCCCTTCATTTCGACGGTTATAGTTATAGGCCCAGTTCAAAGCCGGATTTGCAGATCGCCTAATACTTAAAGATGGAGCAGTCCTAACGATAAAGGTTCACGGTCGTGCGTTGGAACCGCATGCGGTGAGTAAAACTGCTTCAAATGTCTTTGTGTTGTTAACTATCGGCGTGTAAGCACAGCAAGTAAAAACATGATCACGTATCGATGGAGCATGCGATGTAGCTATGGTGTGTGTATGTGTGAGTTTGTGTGTTTAAATACAGTTGTTTAGCTGGCCACTGTAGGTGTCCGTTTGTTTATTGTAAAAATATATCATGTCCTCATAAACCACGAGTCTGTCTGTTTACAACACACGCAAAAGCTTCGCACGCTCCCGCCCACACGGCACGCCTCCACCCGCTCGGCTTTTTCCGGAAAGACTCGGTACAGCCTATATTTCTTTTATAAATATAATAAAACTAAAGAATTTTTGGAGATATGAAGGATGCAATACTACTCTATAGGTACTCAAGATTAACATGAGATTGAGTGAAACTGAGTGTTTCACCCCCCTTTAACTTTACTGACAGAACGCTTTATTGGTAGCTGGCCCTTTAAGACCAGCCGCTTTCTTACAGAGACACGGATCTCACACGCGCCTCATTCTCTCACGAGTCACAACTCTTTATGTCCATCATAAGACTGCTCTTATGTTATGAAGATAATCGTCAAATGACATTTTGGCTTAATTGTGTGTGTTATTGTTCGTTCAAGCGCGAAAGAGAACTGTATTCTGGCGCGCGGTCTGTGCATGCGCATCATACTGGCGCGCGTCTTTCTGTGAGTCACATTCAGGACATTCACAGGCAGCGCGAAAAATGTGTTCGTTTCAAATCGGTAAAATCTGTAAAATAGACGTAACGAGTGGCACATAACGTGAGGTAACATGGCATTTTATTTTTTTTTAAATTTAACTTGTCCGGTCGGACAACTAATTTTCTCTTCCACTTGTCCTACAAAAAATCCACTTGTCCCGGACAAGCGGACAAGCCTTAATGTCGAGCCCTGTCTTTCCCTCCTTCCCTCCCTCGTTCTCCTGATTCCTGTCTCTACTGCATGACTGGATCCTCCCTAGCTTTGAAAGAGTGCACATGCAATGAGACAGAAGGCAGAGAGAAAGGAGAGAGTTGAAATTCTTAAAGGGAAGAAAAACTACAAATACAGAGAATGATATGAACATGAAAAGGTTATGAGGTCTAGTTTTTACAACGTCTTTGAATCTGAATATTCAATTAGTTTGACTATCTGTAACTAAAATGGTTTTATAACAGCTTGAACACAATAATTCTAGATATATGCGAGTCAATATTGCATAACCCATCAGAAGAACCATTCACGGTTACTCTTAAGAGAAAAGCAAGATGTGACATTGTTGCATTGGTCTAGTGAATCTAGTAAACCATGAATCCAAACTGCCACTTGAATCAAGAAAGACTGGAGTAACTCTGAAAAATAATTACTCAATTGCAAAAAATAAACAAAACAAAACAAAGCAAAACAGTTAAAAAAATCAAAATCACCCATTTAAATATCGTTTGATCTGATTGGGCACCGCATTTTCAATCCAAAAAGTTTTGGGAAGCATTTTCCCCTCCCATGAAATAAATGTTATTTTATCCTTGTTGTTGACTTAATTATAATTTTAGTAAGAGCTTCTAGCTCCAAAAATTATTTTGTAATCTAGTTTACTCCGTTTCACAGAAAAACCAACAAAAATGTAAACACTCAAATCACACGAAAGATAAAAACCTTCCAGGATTTCCAGCGGGTACTTTTCAAACACACAAACAGACACTAAATGTTGGGCCTCTTGAGAGATTCTCAAAGTTTATGTGAACAGCTGGTAATCTCACCTGCCCATCAGTCTTCTGCCAAATACACAAGCACACACATGCACACTAAAATACAACATTTTCCAACTAAACACAGCACTTGGGATGAGTTTATGTAGATTATTCACAAAACTTCAGCCACACATTCTTTCTCCACCTGTACCGTTTTTTACAGAAGCGACACATGAAACATCGAATAAATATAAACAGCACTTCTGTTTACTAGTAATTAAATATACAGCTAGTAAATATCAGTTAATAGTATGTTTTGTTTTAAATGACAGATTTAAATAAGCGTGTGGTTTCTCAGCACTGGGTTGTTGCAAAGGAGTTGCTATGAATTATATGCTGAAGATTTGCAGTTGCTAAGGTCAGTTGAATGGTTTCTAACACGTTGTTGTGTGGCGGCGAGGCCATATGTGGTCAGAATAGTCTCTTGCATAACCCAATTTAACATATTGCATAAATTTCACAGCAATCTTTCAGATTCCAAATATATTACCCAGTTACCTGGATCTGCTCTATGGAATGACTCTCCAGAAACTGACCTGTAGGACGGTTTGGATCTTGGCATAGACATCCGCCTGCTCATAGAGTTTGATGCCTTCCTGGGCTCCATTGGGAGACACGACAATCTGCTGTAGGTGACGGAGAACCACACTGTGAGCCTGGGCCACTGCATTTAACTTATCAAACAACAGCTCGAGCAGTTCCAGCAACAACCTGTAGAGGGCAACAGAGAGAGAAAAACTTCAAAATGGATGAAAAAAATAACTAATATTAGCAAGCTCAAATGACAAGGGGAAAGACAAACAACCGATAGATAGACCGATAGACCTCCATAGATAGATAATTTGCATTCATCATATTAATTATTAGAATTAGTGTCCAATAAAATCTTGAGTTAGCATGTTAACCTTGAAACCCCTAAAAAATACATTTTGCAAACCTTTTTTTTTTGGCTTGTCTGTTTGTTTTCAGAGCTCCCAGCACCCCCTTGTGGGTCCCTGGACCCCAGTCTGAAACCTCCTCATCTAGAGGCTTTCCGAGACAAAGCCACTATTGCAGTCTGTCTGTCTGTCATAAATCCCTCCACATCACCAAAACCAAGCCAAACCCGGTCCATTCTGTGTTACTAATGAACATGACAGCAGCAGGGTGCTGACAGAGTCTCCCTGTTGAGCAGCGCCAGCTGTTCACCAACAACAATTAGCAGCATCTGTCAAACTCTCTGGGTCCACTAGGAGGACACACATCTGTCTGACTTTTGTGGAGTTTACTCATTCATCCCAGTATAGTGAGGCAGAAGAAACCCCTGATAGGCGGAATGAAGAGGTTGGAGGTGACAGCATGATGTAGGGTATAAAGATTGCTGGGAGGTGGAAGACAGGAAGATGATGGATGTTCATGTGAGAGACAGTGCATGATAACACATGTTAAGCTTGATTTACAAAGGACAGGACATAACCCTTGACTCAGACTCAACATGTAAACATATATTATACAGCATGACACTCCTTCATACATACATTGCAGAAAGCCAACCCAAAGCACCACTCCTATTTACACAAACACATATGAACCAAGGGGACAAGGTTTTGCCATGGACCAGTTGGTATGTCATAGCGACACTGTCTATCTAAGTATCTTCATTAATTTATGGCCATATTCTGAGAAATCAGATCTGAGAAATAAATCACAATTGAACACTAAGGCTTGCAGTGTGAATGTAGCCTTTGTCACATCATGCCTGGTTAGGACACTGTTTTCAGTGTGAACTGTAATGCAGCAGTGACTTCCTTTTTCTGTTGAGGTTTCCATAGAAACAGAGCCCTACCTCAACTTTCAAGTTAGCACAGACATAGACACACAAGTAAACACTGAAAATGCTCTATGGTTAAAATGGGACCTTATTTTCACTCGGGTCATTTGGATGTTTTCCGCTGGTTTACCTTTAACAGGAAACAGATTTATGAACTGCCATATTAATTCGGCAGTGCTTTGTGTGTTATTTATCAAGGTAATTACATTGTATGATACATTAGCACATTCAGATGAAACACACATAGGTACAACAAAACCATTTCTCAAATGAGTTTGTGATGAATGGATATTTTCCAGCATTAGTCACTGCTTTCAAAGAAAAGCTCCAGTTTATATCATTAAAAGCACACAATGAAAATTCAGTGGATATTCACTTGCAAACTGGAAGCTCACATCTGAGAGAAATGAGGAGGGCAAACATTAAATCCCAGAGAATAGCTATGAAAAAATAAGCGATTGAGAGTTCATTTTTGCCTTGGGTAAAAGAGCGTTTCTTTAACAGCCTTCATTATCGGTCTTTTCTTCCGTTGCTTTTGTTTTTCTCTGTTAGAGCCGATGCTTAAGCAGACCCTGGCCGTGGCTCGCTTTTATGGATTACACCATTTCTGGAAATGAGGGAGGTATGAATGCCACATGACAGATGAGTGCATTGATCCAGCGAGCCATCATCGGGTAAAGTGAGAGAGCGAGAGAGAGCGCAATAAAGAAGGAAAACAATGAAAACCAATCACACTTTAGTACAAATGCCTTCCAAAGTGCATTCCCTTAAAAACAAAATCACTTTAAGAGGGAGAACTAAAAATGTAAAGTGACTGTCATCTGCATTTTTTTATTTCCTACATCATTTAAGGACCTACTTTAATGAATAATTCTCACCCTGTGCATGATTTATTGGTGCGTGTTAATGTAAAGAAATAAATTTGTTTTAATAATCATCCATTAAACATTCCTGATTTGATGTAATCAAGGCAATGTAGGCAGGGGAAAATTTAAATCAACCAATAATATCATAGATTAACACTTCACTTTTCATGATCCAATCACATGCCAATTGATAAAATCAAGTCTCGTCTGCAGTTGCACTAGGAAAATTGCAAATGTCTCAAGTAAAGAGTGTTATGCTGTCTTTAAATGAGTGTCTACAATACAGATGCTTGAAACGAATATCCATTGAGAACATATTCAGAATGGCTGCGCATATTTTGGGAGCTGAAAAGAATAGATTGTGTCTCATATATGCAGAAATTCTGATTTTCATAAAGAAAGATCTGCCCTTCCTACTAATTTGCATTTTATATAATTCAATTCAAAAACAGAAAACCGATTTACAAATGTTCAAATATTTTTTTGTTAAAAAAATAACAAATAAATACTATGAGGTTTGGAAATATACAATAAGATTCACAAATCGTACATGTCTCGACAAAACAAAAAATGGAATTTCAGACCAACACTTTTCCCAGTGTTCATTTGTGTATTTGCATTAATTTATTTGAGTTGTTTGAACGATGTCTCTATGAATTTGTTCTATAAGCGCCGATTTTTGTTTTGTGCTTGTCTTTTTTTTTTAACCACCATACAATATTTTGTCTGTCAATCAATCAATCAATCAATCAATCAATCAATCAATCAATCAATCAATCAATCAATCAATCAATCAATCAATCAATCAATCAATCAATCAACTAGGAAACAGCTGTAGTGGTAAAGTATCACTATGGATATTCATGGCAGATAGCAACTTTTAATTGACGCTACTATCCCAATCGTTCCATTATCTTTTACCTG